>VOMN01106201.1:0-24387 GCA_014899125.1 Orchestia grillus | reverse complement strand
TTATGCAATTGGTAGAGAAATTCAATTTCCCACAAGGCTAATACGGGAGAAGTGAGCCGCGCCTCTCCATTGCACGCCAATTAATAATGCCGAATGGTTCTCGATTAGTGACGAAGCTTTTAAATGGGCTTACGTTCAGGGATGAGACTATCTTAATAAACTTTTAATACATACAACATATGAAAGACAGAAGTAATGATGCCATGTAGATTTGACAATGCAATTAGGTAGAAGGTGAATGAACAACTAACGGTCACACAGGACTGTTTAGTCCTTTAATCCCTGCTGACATATACTTTGACTAGTGAAACTTGTTACTACAAAATTCAGGGTTAAAAGGGTTAAAGCCCGAATTCTCACGTGCACAACTGATGCACGTTCTTATACCTCTTCATTTGGAAGTTGATATCCGTACATGGATGCAGTAGCAAGAAGTGGCTCAACTGAGTGCTCGTGTCCTGGAAGTAAAACTCCACACTCTTAAATTAGCAACAAGTTCACCAAAGCACGCATAGATAATAGAAACTGGAATGAGCAATTTATTACAAGTTTCCNGCAACACCGGCCACCTGGAAGGTGACCGTTAACAGGTTAAATTTCCAACACGTTCACCAAAGCGCGCGTAGAGAATAGAAACTGGAATGAGCAATTTATTACAGGTTTCCACAAACTTCTGATTCACTACTTTACTGTACCAAAAGATGAAATGAACTTATAAAAACTCTGCTAACAAAATTCTTAAAGCGTAACTCTCATTCGAAACTAAATTTTTCCGCAAGCATTAGAGTGAACTCAGGTATTTCCGCATGAAGTGAATTTACCAGTCCAGACGGCACTACTTCAAACCGGGACTCGGCTCAGTCGCATCACATGAGGAGGCTGGGTGTCTGCACAGAAGAGGACCTCCAGAGAAATGAACATTTCACAGTACTGCCCGTGACTCAGACGTCGTAGTTGGCCCTCAAGCAAATATGCAAGGAGTCAACTTGCCAACACCTCACAGTCAACAGCCTTTCACACTCCTAGTAGATAATTTAAAACAACTATGCGCGGGACACACAAATTTGAACTGCACCCAGTCGTTCACTGAACAGGTAAGAAATAAACGAATGACTCAAACTCTACCGCTCATTAGCTGACTTTCCACGACTTTCTGTACGTGTGTTTTAGTGATGAAAGCCTGAATAACCTGCGAGGTTTACAGCACAACGAGTCACCCAGATAACGCGAGAACAACCAATAGTTGCGTAGGCATATGTTGATCTTGTTCGAGCAACTCCACCCCCAATCAGGCTGTCCAACATCAGGTCTGGAAAAGCCAATGTAGAATATTTTGTCACAATCCTAATTTCTCGTTAAATTAAAACGAAACTAAAGTGCACCAAAGAGAAAACTAGTTCCTCAATAGCAAAGCCCGCCAGAACAAAGTGAGCTAATCAACAAGACACCAAATTCAATGTTAATTCTTTCCAGTTCTATTAGATTAAAGCACAAAGGTGGAGATAAAAGCACAAAGGTTCACATCTCCTAAAAGTGGCCAGAAATGTAAAAATTCTTTACACGAAAACGAAGGCATCTTAGATAAACATATGTTAAACATAACAAGAGAATCAAATTGAAAAACAATAAAATGCAACAAATCTCTCCTGATCAGTGAGCCCAGTAACAGAAGTGAAATTCAACTACCGTATCCGTATAAAATATTTCTCACAATAGCTTAACGAAGTAAGTCTAAATTATTTCAACCGAGAGTATTAAGTCATTGTTAAATGCGATACCGCACTTTAGACAGCGACGAGAAATTCAAGTTATAAAAAATAAAATCACAAAAAATTAGCATCACAAATTGAAAACACAAATATAAACTTAGAAATAGTACTACACAAGCTAGAAAGACGATGTACGCAAGGGAAACGCTCAGAGAAGCGCGAGGGCAGGGTATAACAAGGCTAAATAATCACTGGCTATATTTACCTCAAAGCCCATTCATTAATAATCACTGGCTATATTTACCTCAAAGCCCATTCGTTAATAATCACTGGCTATATTTACCTCAAAGCCGATTCGTTTCATAAAAATTGAAAATCACGACATTCCCATTGACTTAATGGAGAAACCAGGGTGGTTGAGGGCTGTGCGCCGATAAATAGATATGATCGTGCGTTGAAAACATGAAAAAAGAAACAAACAGGACCAAGGTGCCGCCCAAAGATCAAAGGGGTTGGTAAACCGCAAGAAGACATAAGGCTACAGCCCCTGATGTTGCTGAACTCTAAAATAGACCTAAAACATATTCCCACACCAGTGCGGGCGGCTGCATAGGCTACATGTCATTCAGACAGATTTCAGGAGTGCAAAGTCCAGCTATGATGTCGACGAAACCAGAAATCAATAGCATGCTTGCCTCCCTGTGATAAAATTACACTTCCACTACCACAACAAAGCGCCCTTGGTACACGCAGGCTTACCGCCCTCGGACGAGTACAATAATGGAAAATTTTAAATTTTTACCGATAATTACACGCCCAAGCAGAGCTACGAGCGGCATTTCAGAAGCTATTTAATGTGGACCATCGTAACAGTATAAAGAGTAATGCTACCCAAGAATGTTCAGTACCCAAATAGGAAAGTTACCAAGTTTATAGCTGGAACTGTTGCATGAAGTCAGAAGGGCGCATGTCAAGAAATTGAGGTAGAGCGAAGCGAGTGTTTGGTTGAATTTACAAAATCAAACGCCAAGTGGTCTCTAAGCGACCAAGCATAGCAGTGCGAAACAACCTCAAATCATGATATGGTTTATAGAAATTATAAAAATCGGTGAAGTATTCGTATCTTTAGACACGTTCAACCAAACTATTTAAGTAGAGAGAAAGTGAAGCACGTGTTTACACCCTAGGATACTAACAATTAACTTTTTTCTATTAGAGTGCTACTCGAGTAGTCTGCTTAGTACTGGCTTTAAACCACAGGTAAGTGTATACGACGGGGACTTCCATAAGTTCGTGGAAAAATCTGTAACTAAAAATTGTTTCATTGAAAATAACAGACGAATAAATACTGAATCGGTAGCAGATAAGCTAAACATCTCCGTGGGTTCTGTACACAATTCTAGTGGAGTTTGAGACTAAGCAAGCTTTTCGCTAGCTCGATCCCTAGGCTGTTGCGCACAGATCAGCAGCAAATGAGGATTAATCTTTAATTGGAAATTTTGAAAAAGTGGATGAGGACTCTGAAGCATTTCTGCAATGAATTGTGACAGGGGATGAAACATGGCTCTGCCAGTATGATGATAAAACTCAAAGCAGTGACTGCCCCGGGGTGGAAGTGGACCAGTCAAAGCAAAATCTGAACGTTCAAAAGTCATGGCCACTGTCTTCTGGGATGCAAAGGGGATTTTGCTAGTTGACTTCCTCGAGAACAGGAAGACAATTACATCTGCTTATTATGAAGGCATTTTGAAAAAACTAACAAGAAAATCGCGGAAAAACGCGCTGGAAAGCTGCATCAACGCGTCTTCTTCCACCACGATCACGCACCCGCTCATGGTGCTCGGCAAACAAGAGCTGTGCTACGTGAATTTCGATGGGAAATTTTCAGACATCCACCTTACAGCCCTGATTTGGCGTCATCCAATTTTTTTTTTTGTTTCCAATGTTGAAAGAATCTTTTGAAAGGGCTAGAAGAATCTTTTGCGTCAATTGAAGATGCCAAAAAACCTGCTCTGACATGGCTCACATCACAAGACCCTCAGTTCTTCACAGACGAACATAAAGGCTGGCATCAACGTTTGGAGAAGAGCATTGACCTTAATGAAGCATATGTTAAAACGTAAAGATCATAATTGAAATAGTTTCTTCGTTCTATCCTTTTTCCACGAACTATCTGAAGCCCCTTCGTACAACCTAGAGGCTCAAAAAAAAGATAGCACAATGCAAGCTTCTCAACACATTTTCACTACTCGCAAGCATTGATTCAATGTTCAATAAGACTATTTTTCTTCCATACCTGAGCGCTCTAAGAGCATGATAAAAATGCAAGGCTTTGTAAGCACAACCACAGCGTCCAAATAATCGCTAAGTAAAGCACGGGACGTGATAATTTAATATTCGTACGTATGAATTAGCACGAAACTTTCCCAGCTGGTACAGCATCAGTCACGGTATGAAGCTGTATAAAAATATGAAAAAACGTTACGTATCAATCTCTGGCAGCAATTCGCGAACACTTCCCGCACGCAACCCAGCTACTGATACTCATCAATATGTATACATGTAAAGCGTGTCCGCTGCTCAAGAAGGCGCTAGTAAGAAGGTTATTGTTACGAACGGAAATATTATTGTGGGCGAAGGACTTCGGTTAACATTTTAGAAAACTATGTGGAGATTACATCAACACTACATTAGCTGCAGTGTTTATTTGAGTGGTTTGATGCATTGTCATTGGTAAAAACGCTGAACTGCGTCAACTTAAAAGCTCACTGATACAATTTTTTTGACACATAATTTTAAAAAATACAGACGCGGAGACCATTTAATTTAACATATTTTTAAAATAAATAATGATCACGATACGACATTGTTTAGTTTTACACGCAAAACTCTCTGGTAAACAGTTACTGATCAATACTGAAATCTCAAAATGGCCGTCAATCAAAAATTTGCATTTACTTGGTCGTAACTAACCAATATTTTGAACTACAGTAAGACCCGTTCCTTGTTAAAATACATTTGATGTCTTGTCCAAAGTGAAACTTCATGACTGGTCTATTACTTATTATGATCAATTATAATAGGATAAAGGCCGTGACTAGCCAGTCATTCAGAAATGAAAGCCTACGATATCAATCACAGATAAACAGGCTTAACAAACAAGTCATCATCGCGAGATGAAAGCCCCAACCAGCCCTCAGAACAAGATGAGAGCTCCGACCAGCCCTTAGAACAAGATAAGAGCCCCAACCAGCCCTCAGAACAAGATGAGAGCTCCGATTAGTCCTCAGAACAAGATGAGAGCTCCGACCAAACACTGAGACACACCGAATCAACGCGAGAGCAATAGAAGAGCGACGTAAGGTCACGAGCCACATTTGAAGTGCGAGCACAACACAACACCTCAGGCCCGGATGGTCTCCTGCGCGGCAGAGCGGCGCGTCTTCATCTGCTTGAGACGGTGGCTACAGTAGATCCGCACGAAGATAGCGAAGAACACAAGAGAGATGCCCAGGCCGGCCACCAGCGTCACGGGGTGGCTGTAAATCAGGCACGACAGCAGGATCGCCAGGCCCTGCAACACCAAATGGCACGTGAATATCCTGAATTTCAAAACCCAATGATTACTTTGTGTAAGTGACAGAGACACCTCGTGTTATGCGATACTGTGCACAACAGTCGGTGGTATAATGGAAGAGAATATGGAGGTGGAACTAGTCGATGTAGAAGGACAGAAACTTTATGAAAATGAGGGAAAGAAACACTATGAAATAGAGGCAGAGAAACTCTAGAGTCTAGGCCATGAAAGAACAACTCTAACATAATGGGAGAGCGAAACTATTACGGAATAAGAATGAAATTCTCAAAGTTAACATGTGCTAGAAAAACAGGTTGGAACATAGCTTGCATTGGCAATGAGCCCAAAGATTTGAAACGTGCCCATTCATTCACATGGTGCACACGGAGCACGTAGTAAACATGGTGTACATGATGCCATATATGATCCGAACAGTGGACACAGTGCACTTTCAGAACGTGAGTCAAATTTTACAAGTAATTTAACACACGGCTGAGGTGGGAAAATTATTAAGTCATGAACTAGTTTTTTGCACGACAAGGTGAGAACTTCGAACATGGGCTCCATGGCGTGCTGCTAGCGTGATGGCTTCGTACCCGAGAGGACCCTGGTTCAAATCTCGGCTCAGTCGTCGAGGCATTTTCACGTAAGCAGGGAGTACTTCCCTTGGACAAGGAAGTTTAAACCACACGTTCCTCACATCCCTCACCACGCCATTAGTTTTAAGGCATTGAAAACCCAACGGTAAAACGTGTTGGAATTAATAAAGGTTCTTTTATAAAGGTTTTTCAAAGATATTCAATGACAAAAGATGCACAACATCATTTCACTTTATTTAGCTTCTCAATTAAATTCAACCGAACAACTGATGAGAAAAAAATTATACTTAACAATAAGGTGATATACACACACAAATCCTTATTCAACGATGCAAAAAATTAAGCTGAAAAAATTGGTTGCTCTAAGAAGAGACATGCAAGTAGTAGTAGAAGTAAAGCATTGATAACAGGCCCTTTAGGACTGCCTATCTCGCCCACGAAAACACAAACATTTTTACAAAGCTCAGGAGTTGCAGACGTTCGCAGACGTTCGGAAGTTTTCACCTGGGCAAAGAAAATAGAAAATCTTCATTTCCGCGTTTGCATCATTTTAAAGTTTAAGGCGAGGGACAGTCCCTTAAAGGGAACAAGTACAGAGCACGTTGACTTCACAACTTGGAGAAGAGGTCGAGTATTTCCAGTCCTCCCCTCAGGGTTCCGGTGTCAGGTCTTACTACTGCGCCGAGCCCCCTGAGTTACAGCCGAGACACGCAGCCATCGAATAACAACTTACACAAACCAGTTCATCAAATTGAGTATTTAAAATTTGGCAAAGGCGCATTACAGGCTAAGGCGTCAATGAGCTCGAGCTCATAGGGTAGCGCTCATGGGGTGCAAAAATAACCATCAGAAATAATGAATTCCATGGGATGTGCAGGGATGCGAGTGGATGGTTAGGCTGTGACCAACATCCCTACCCAAATCTCTGGTAAATAGGGAGGTCACATCCCGCACCTGTCTGATGGACATGATGGCAACACATGGGGGTCACATCACGCACCTGTCAGATGGACATGATGGCAACACACGGAGGTCACATCACGCACCTGTCAGATGGACATGATGGCAACACATGGGGGTCACATCACGCACCTGTCAGATAGACATGATGGCAACACATGAAGGTCATATCACGCACCTGTCTCACGGTCATGATGATGATGAACACTACAGGCCCGAAGGTGGAGATGGTGTAGTAGATGAACAGCTGCCCCATTGCTGAACATATCTGTGGAAGGATCTCACATGTCATAGTGCAATGACAAGCATATCATAAAAACATACTTAGGTAGCACTAATACAATGCCAATGACATTGATACCGCTGAGCTTTACACCAATGACTTGCAAGCCAGGCACAAATTGCTTTTTCAATAATGAGTACATAAATAGTTAGCACGCCACTACATTCTGTTCACCAATGACCAAGGTGCCAATAAATAGTCCAGCGCTAATCACGGGACTGATGATAAATCAGTGGGAGCATGGGAGAATTTATGCATGCACTAACTAACGTGCTGCTCACACAGGTCAACAACATCAGGCAGGCACTGACTGACGGCTCACAAGGAATATTAGAACATACAACCCATCTACGGGAAAAAAAGCAGGAACATATTTAACCATAACAAGACTAGAGAAAAATTTGCTTCAAGCACGAGCTAAATCTAAAAACTAATAATTGGAATAAAGAGCCAAACAGAATTGAAGTAATTCCTTTACGTCATATAAGAATGACATTCATCAAAAATCTCCACGGATTTTCGCCGAGTTGTACTTCACACATCATGAAATTTTAGATACGACAGGAAGCGAAATAGCAACACTTTTGCAGTGCATCTTTTGCCGCAACATGACCCTCTTTCATCAGCAATCGGCACTGACACCCGTTCGGTCAGTTCCGAACTTGAATTTAACTTTGTAGAGTAGCAACTGGTGCCCAACACCATCTATGCCAGCCACAGCTTGCGATGCCCTCAATAACCTCGCGGGGCCGCGTATACCAGGCGAACTACACCAGCACCACACGACAGTCGACGTCGCTAAGATCGAACGAGACAAAAAAAGTGGTGGTCTAAAGTTGTAAATTGAATAAAAGCATTAAAAAAGACTCTAAATGTATAAGTTGAATAGAGTGAAGTGTGTCGAGTTGTGCCATTTAATTGTCTCGATTTAAAGGAATATTTTTTCAGTCACTAACTCTTGGTATAGGATTCAAAAAGAGACAACATCAATCCCATTAAAGCTCTAGCGTTAACTAGAAAGCATTGGCTTTGTCGCCAGGCTCTGTGAGGACGACATGGTGCCTCTACTGACACGATAATTGGGAGACTTGAAGTCCCTCTCGACAGCTACAGACTTGGCATTCTTTTCCTCAGGTACTTTCCAATCTACTCGCATTTAACAGAATATTTAAGCAGCAACACAACCTCAAATTAAACACAGAAAGACAAATACATCCTCAGAGTAAACACACGCATAATAAAAATTTTGTATTATAGATTTACTGAGAAGTCACAGGCTCTTTAAATTTAAACTCGCATGGCATACAACGATATATCATCAAATGGAAGACACACTGTGTCCTCTATTGACCTGTAAACACGACAACACAGCCATGCAAACAGAACAACAACACAGCCATGTGAATGAAGTCTAATTCTAAGCAAACGGTACATTGTCTAAGTCTAAGCAACGGTTCACTGAAATGGACATGACCGAGTAGTGACCTGGATATAGACGGTACCTGTGAACGTGTGATCAGGCGGAAGCGCCTAAAATTCGAATTTCCCACGCAAGAATGATTTTTCGTCAGTTATTCGAACATCTCGTGAGGCGGTACACTTCCACAATTGAGGATTATTTGGTGGTATGTTTGCGATTAGTCGAGGCGCGTGTTTCAACTGTGCTCTGAGTGGGGACTAACACTTTGACTGCGATTCTCCACGCAGGAAATATTTCATGTCGACAAAATTTCCTATGTGAGTTTAAAGTTGAAGGATTTTGCTCTCCCAAATTTGGTTATTTTTTCATTTTCCCCCTTATCTGAAACTAGCTTATTCGAGTAATGAGCACAAATTTTATGGAAACTTAAAAACTTGTATTCATGTATGTTAGTGTTTTCGATAGGTTAGGTTAGATGATCGCGTGTACCATATGAGGCGAACGTCGCAGTCAGAGTGTTAAGGAAAATTAAGTAATGTTAAGTAATATAATGTCTCATAGCATGAATCTCATTAAGAGACATTATGAATCGTCAGCTCTGAGCGAGGGGCTTAATTAAATATCAGCGACCCTAAACGGGAGAGTGTCCCTTACCATGAAGCACTTCGAGTTACGATGGGTGGCCAGTAGCTCGAGCTCTGGACAGCCAAACAGTTATAAATGTAACACAGTTTTGGCTGCCCTGTGACGAGCTGAATCAGTAAGACAACAGAAATTAATGACAATTTACCTGAATAGACAAGTTTCAGACTGTTATTAAGCAAAATAGCAACATAGAATCTGACATCAGAATCGAAACTGCAAATGGATAACTTTCCAATCAGACCTCTCAAGCCTCTCAGACTGCTCTCTATTACCGCGCGTCGGCACTTCTCTCGTCAGCCAGTCCTGCGTCTGATGATGCCTTCCGCATGGTTCCTGCTTTAATTAACGACCTCACGGACATGTTGTCACATCTCTAACTCGGAAAGTTCCAGAAGATAGATGCGATGTTGCCATATGTTGTCTCCAACGTATTTCGTGGAGAGAGAAAGGAAGCATGGAGAGAAGGGTGTAGAGGAAGGGCCCAGGATCTCTCCTGGTATAGAAGACCTCATCATAGTATTAGAGGTCCTTGTTTGAGAAAGCGTATCATATACAGCTGCCTGCCTACGAGTTGTACATCTAATACAAGGTAATAAATTAAATAATGCTTCTTCTTTAAAGTGCAGAATATCGTGGTCTCTACTAACAGAATCTGTTCTCAAGACACTCTGCACTTTCAACGCAGACTTTGGTTTTGGCTTTGTAACCCTTCCCCCACCCCCCCCCCGCGTTTATTACCCCTGCATGGCTCTACGTCATAAACCTACATCCCCGCATGGAGCGTGCCCGGCCTTCGAACAGCAAGGATTTCCACTTCATACACTCGGAAACAAGTACTACACAGCCTCTCACTGACGACTCAGGCACAGGACCACACACACCTAGCCTGACATGAAGGGAAGCACATCGGCAAACGAGCAATCGCAGACAAGGCAATTCATAAAGGCTAGCACTGATGACTCACGGACAGAACGACGCAGTCCCAGAGGAAGACAGGGTACTTGACCATGAAGGCGAACGAGGTCATGAAGGCGCCCTGCTGCAGCAGCGACACGGAGGTCAACAGGCACGAGAAGAAGTTGACTCCACACATCATCTGCACGGAGCTCATCTTGTACGTGGTGAAAAGCTCACCCTGCCAGTTGGACGTGAACGAGTCGAACGCCATGTACCCCACCAGGATGAAAACACCGGACAGAGTGGTGGTCGTTGCTGTTTCTGGTGTGGCAAAGAATTTTAGTTCACACAGGTGTCACTGAGAATCTCCACTGCATCTGTGGCCTATATCAATAAGGGGACTATTTTAAAAATAAAAATATTATAACAAACAAAGGAAAGACAGCCACATGCAAATACCATTCTTACTTTACTGTACCAGACATTTAGCAATTTGATATTGCTTCGACTAGTGTTGCAGACAAAATCATACCAATAACTTCCAATATCTTACCGAAGTAGCCATTACCTGAAACAAGTCATTAACTGAAAAAAAAGCTTCACAGAACTCTTGCATCCAAAATCTTACTGATGAATACACATTGAACTCAAGAATTTGACACAAATGCTACACCAAGAAATCTACTAATACCAAAATCCCCATGAACTGATTATTATAAACAAGTCAATAATAATCATATACAGAAACTTTCCCGAACACCAATTTCACAACCTGAAATACACATTTAAACATCTATACTAAACAAATACACCCAACACTGAGCCCCTGCAGCATCACACAACTCACTTCCAGAGTCTGATGTGGAGCCAAACAAGAAAAAGGTCATGCCCACAGAGATGAGGATTGCAACAATGTACTCATAGTATTCGTAAGACTTTGAGCTCACAATCTTGCCCATCAACATCACCGGGATTATCTTCGAAGCTTTGGCCAACACCTAGAAAGTAAGAGCTTGTGAGGAGCACAGCCTTGCTTAGGAGCATGCACACAAGGGTGTGTCTAAGTGGTAACAGTGATCATGTTCTCAACTGAGAAAAAAGCATGTGTTTCTGTATGTTGAGCTGGCAGGTGCAAACTTCAGAAAACAATCAGTGACATTCGATAATACTTTTAAGAAACTTAAATAATTTCATAGCACAATATACATACCTACATTATAATGAAGCACACATATTCAGTCCCTAGACTATGTGAAAAATATTTTGATGTTTTCATAATTTCCACAGCATCTATTAGACATTAGACTGAATAATCCTGATCTTCATTCATGACAGAAGGTACTAGTTTCAGTTTACTGATTCGCATCCTGGCACTACAGAATTACAAACATTTACAAAAATTACACTCTTGAGTCAACATGTAAACTCAGTCATTATAGATGAATCAGACAACTGGAAAATTGCTGAAAGCTAATAGATTTCATCTCCTCAGGAGATTTCAGCCGCTCTCAGTGTTTGCGACACAATATTGAAATCCTCATTAGTCTACACATTTCACCACACTAGCATATGCAACTGAACTCTAAAGTGCACAAAATAAAAACATGGCTTACAATAAAGCAGTTGGCGAAAGTATCACCTTCCATTTACAGTTTAATGGAGTTGGATTTTCCGGCCCAGCTGTACTTTTTATTATTCAGTGTACAACAGCTGCTATCAGTAGCAAAATTCTACCAGTGGCGATTAAATTTAGGGCATAAAATATCTCACAAACGCAATCGGAAAGAGAAAATCAGTACACTGCTTAAAAATAATATTTAACTACAATTCTACTCTACTAAAAGCTTCACCAAAAAAATTCAATACAAAAGAAGGTGGTTTTAGCACTGACCTGAGTGGGGAAGGAAACATACTTGAGAGCTTCATACTGGCACCAAGAGCTCATGATGTTTGAGAAAGAGCAATAGGAATATTTGTACAGAGGGGCAGTGTGTCGAGGCTGTCTGGTCACTAGGAGGTAAGACCCCGACAGAAGAAATGCAAGAATTCGGTTCACAAACACCAGAAACTGAGACTCCTTGAAGCGCTCAGAAGAGGAATGGTCATGGCTGTCACTGTATTCCTGCAAATTAGAGATCATCAGTTAGTTTGAATCCCTATCCACATGAAATTTGATCCAAAGGCAGCCAAAACAGGGGACCGTTTGTATGGACTTGAGAAAGTGTAGAATATATGCACAGGTGTGTTCCTAAACAGGATTCCCCAAACAGAGAAACAGCAAGTTAAAAAGAATGATGAAGACAAGATAAAAAAATAATCAGCCAAGAAGGCATGGAAATGGACAGCAGCCAGGTGAGCAGGCAGCAAACACAGTAGTCCCAAAGGCCGAACTAGAGCTGAGGTAACCTAACAGGGTCCCCGGAAGGGTGCCAGTCTCCATAGCATAAGACAGACAAACCTGACTAACAAAACCCTATTGCTTATCCAATGCCCCTCCAGAGGTATAGTCCAGCAAAATTTCTAATTCGTTTTAGGGAACATGACACTTATGCCAGCTCTTCACAACTAAGGTAGAACATGAGCATTGTTTCATGCCACATACTGGATACAGTAAAGCAAAGCCAGTAAATTAAACAATGAAAAGGATACCTACAATATGGAAAATAAGTTGAATTAACAAGAGCAACCATAACAAAGCTTTTCTGATTATTTTTTTAAAGTGTGTCACATAAAAGCTATCAAATACTTCATTACATTGTTCTTGCATATTTAAGTACATTTTTCTGAATGAAAATAATCTTCATTAAAAAATTAATTAATGAGCTACCTTCAAGACTAAGGTATACAAGGTGAGTTGCAAAAAAGTGTTGCTTTCAAATGCTTACTAGTCAGTAATGATTGATAGAAGAGACATCAGCTTCATTTACCTTTGAAAATTAATTTGCATTCTAATACCAGTTAAAAGATAAACAAATCTTTCACAGGAGTGGTTTGCCATAGATGTGAAAAAATTACAAAAAATGATTTTTTTTGTGAATTGAGAGATTGGACAATACAAGTGTCAGCACTGCATTTATTTGCTAAAATACACTGAACATCCAGAAATGAGAAAAAATAAATATTGCTGATTTTTAAAGAAATTGTTTGTTATTAATAACATTAAAATAATTTTCATTTCAGCCCATAGTTATGATTCTAATTAGCCTAAGGCCACCATTCTTTTTTGAGACATTTTTGACCCCAGACTCTCATTTCTCACTTTGATTAATCACTTCTGGGTTATCTTTAGGTACATTTACATTTAAGGGGATATGACCTTATAAATTGTGCAAGTCAATTTAAGGTTTTCTGTAGACTATATTTTTTCACTAAAAAAGAAATGTATAGAATCAGATCAGGACTGCATGGTGGCAACTCCATCCTATGCCCAACCCCAATGATGCAATCCCCAAAGCCTTTGCTCAAGCGGTTCTGTAAGCCAATTGTTCTGTGGTGTGGAGCTCTGTCTTGCATCCACCATACTCTATTCAACAGAAAGTTTGAACAGAGGTACACATTAAAATTTAAAATACTTTGCAATTTAAATTAAACAATTAGGGTTGTTTTACATGGTAGGTAAAAAATTGGTTTCTTTTTTTGCAACTGTACCTAAATCATCCCAATGAAAAATCAGCTTCAAACTTCAAAATTTAATAAATTGATGTTTCAAATAAGGTAAGCCTGAGGTCTTTACCATTATTACTAACAAAGTAAAAGGTATTTGAAAATCTCAACACTTTTTTATAACACACCCTATACAAATGGGGACTGATAACACAGATACACATTATGAAAGAATAAAACAGATATCCTATGAATTTGCTCATGAATTTTTCAAATCAGTAATCTCCACCAACATGAAAACTCATGATTCAGGCCCCTGAGTAACACAAAGTATTTTTTTACTCACTAGCTGAACAGGCCTCAATGCCCCAGAATTAAGGCATATATACTAAAAACCAAAATATCACAATAACGAACTAACCTTTGTCATAATTTTTTCCTGTAAAACACCCCAAGTTAGGTATGAGATCTGAAGACCAAAGACACAAAAAAGAAGCTTCAATCCTTTTCTCATGTTGCTTGGACTGGTAGGCTTGACCCCAGGGCTCTTGCTGCCACCCGGCTCGATGAGCTCCCTCTCATTGCCATACACGCACATGACAATGAGGCGTGACACCATGGATTTCCCTGGCATGGAAAGAGCCATGTTAATTTATGTTATACATATGAAAATTCCCAATAAAGTTTATAGCTGTTACAAGTGGAACAATCATTCATTTTAATGAACTTGCTTCAATTATATTTAAATTTTTACCACTACTTATATCAATGCATTATTTTTATCACAGAAAAATCTAAGAAGATTTTAGTTGAAGAAAAGGAGGGTCTTAATAAGTAAGAACAGAAATTTTACAATTCTCCAGTTGCAGCACAGTTTTAACTGAAACACAAAATTGTATGGTGAAATACTTTTAACCTTTTACTGCAAGGGATACATTTATTGAGTCATCGAAAACATTCACTATTCCCATGACTGATCATCTTAGTTCAGCATCACTGACAAGCATGTTTGATGATTGAGGAGATTGGTCAGTTCCACACACTGGCAAAAACTACAGTTTGGATTAGAAGAGCTCATGTTAGCCAATTCATGGTCCTTTATTGCTAATGCAAAAACCAGGATCATTTCAGCACATAGCAAATCTATGATGTTGCTAGCTTTAATCAGACAGTATTGATGAGCAGAAGACACAATTTCTTCTCCATATCTCATATTAAAGGAAATAAATCACATCTTGACAGCATAGAACACAAAAGGATCATACATTCTGATGTTGGTAGAACTATTCAGATAATTTATTTGAGAAATTAGTTCTGTTCAAAAACTATAGAAGTTTTCAATACAGTATTACATACAGAGGCAAAATAAACAAACAGAATGGATATCATTTTAGAAGACATTCCTAAACTAACTGTATTACCATCAGGTTTGAATTGTCAATACACTTCATAACAAGTAATGTTGGTATCAGATGATACTTATGTAGCACAATTCATTACAATTGCCACTAGAACTAGGCACTCTCTTGATAAAGTCATACTCATCCATCAACTTAATTTAGTCTGGCATACACAGTGAATGGAATATAATATCTAGGCTATATGAAATTTGGAAATATATATTTCTCTTTTGCCATTTCATAGCATTGAGTTTACTAGTCAAGTACCACAACTTATACATAATAGTGAATTATAAACATGAGGCACAAGCTCAAGTGTTAAAGTGCAATATTGAGCACAGTCTTCATGTTGACATGATCATGCTTGACTCAACACTTGTGAAGGAAGTAGAGGGTAAGGAAGGCCATGACCTCCATTATCTCTTTAGATCCCCAAACCCCAATTCAAAAGACCTCCTTTAGAATACGTAGAAACTACCACAGTGCATCATGTTATTATGAGTAGCAAAAACTTGAATATATGCAAAATATTATCTGACAGACAAAAAAAAAGATCAATACAGAAAAAAATTAACATTTTGGTAGACAGGTTGACACTTACCAGCTTTGTCAATATAGTTGATACTAAGGAAATACTTGACCAGAAAATATCCAGGGACAAAAACAGTAGCATATCCAAGAAGCATGAAAATTAAATGGACAACCCATGAGTCCATCACAGAGGTCATAAGGACTGTAGAAGCCATTGTACTACAAATTAATCAACAATGCTATAAAAACAATTATATATATATTGAAATTGGCTATGAAAAATTAATGTCAGCTTGAAAACATAACATTCATGAGGTATCTTCTTTAGAAAGATTCTGTTTGTGTTTCCTGAAAATAGGGAGTCCAAATTGTTATAAGAAATTAGAACAAAAAGATATTACAAGCACTTCATGGTTTTCTCATCTAAGCTCATCCACAACTCCATGACATATGAATGAAAATCATCATAAAAAGAGAAAACATAAGCTCATTTTCTAGTTGCACAGGTATCAAAAGGAGATCTCAAGCAGGGAATAAAAATTAAGGGCATATAAAATTTTTAACCATTAGCAAATAAAAATTACAAAAGTTACAAAATTTTGGAGTGTCATTTTAAGAACATAAACATTAGAATAAAAAATTAACTAATTTAGAATATTTCTTATCACTTAAAATTCACATTCAAGTTTAATATCTCAAGACCTCATTATTGTATTTGCAAGCTTCGTCTTCCTGTTCACAAGGTACGGCTTTATGTTCACAAAAAATATACATCTAATTCTGCAACTTATGCTTAACTTGCATATACCACAAAGAAGCCTGCTTATTGCAATTTACATTAAAAACCGTATAAGATAACACTAAACCATCAGGACTGGCCTATAATAGTCAGTAGGTGTACTGTACCTAATAACCTTGACAAAGTTTTGTCATTAATGCCATACTTCATGGTTGTTGCATAATAATTGCTTTTACCCCTTTTAATTTGCTCAGTTTCATTGTGAACATTTTTTCCCATTTTGGTAATTCCCAGTTTTTTTTTCAGGTATACCAAACTTTACATAGAATAATTAAATACAGCTATCTTTCTCAAGTTTGGAAAATTCTGAATAATTTCAAATTGTAAAAATCTTTCCAAGCCCACAAAAAACAACAATCAACTTTTTTCAATACAAAAATTTCACAATTGCAATGAGATTTCAAAAAATATCCTCTATAAAATATGAAGCACCATGTTTCTAATCTACCTTATGATCTACAGTAGATTCATTTTGAACCAGCATGGCTAATTATTAACTAGATCTTGGTTTATTTGACAAAATGTCCCTCCTAATTGCACAGCCTCAATTGTTATCTCATTGGATATAACTTTTTTCCCAAGCCTATTCATGAAAACTTTTGAGGCCTAGGAAAAGTTACAGGAATTTATTGAAATGCAGTCATATCAACACAACAGTCTCATACAAACTCTACAGGCGTAAGGACCACATACTTGCAAGTTATTACTAGCCTTGTTAATAGGTCTTGCATTATAATATTTCATTCTCCTGATGATCAGTTACATTGAACTTCTCATTAACTTGCAACAAAATATAAAGTAACTCAGAAAAATTTCTTCAAAAATCCTTTCCTCTTTAATATCCTTATATGCAGGTTTTAATACATCACATTACAGTTTAATTGACTAAACAATTTTAACCAAACCATCGGTAAAGACACCCAACTTTTCCAAATTTTAACATAATGGGAGACAGTACAAAACAATCACAAGAGGCATTGACAGAAATAGAATTTTATTTTTATTTATTTTCTCTAATCTAAAGCCACCTTTACATGTGTTTCTCCTCATTAAAAAAAGGTCTATCCAGTGAAACTAAATTAAGGCTGTACAACAAATGGAATATTTTGCAATGTGCATCTAGTAGACTAGATATGATAAATAACCATCAAAGCATCCCATAAAACATGTATAAGCCATACAAGCAAAGGTTTCCAACACATTTAACCCTAAAAATTTGGTGAAAACCTTCAGTAAAAGTGAATTAATTACAATGACTGCAAGTTAGAATAAATATTTACTTTACTGCTGTCAACTTTATTTTATGTCATAGTATATAAATTTTTGCTTCATTTCTACAATTGAAAAGCTTTCCCTGTATAAAAAAATGCATTAGATGCAACTTTTCTAGGGTATTTCTATCAGTTTTACAATATAAAGATGAAGCCCAGCATAAATGAATATATTTTGAGATGATTTTCCAGTATGCTATTTTTACACTTTTCAGAAGTTATATTTATAAACAAAATACCATTCCTAATCTAACTCTAATCTGACCTAACTTGACCTAATCCAGCCTTGATTAACCTAATTAACTTTTATTCAATTCCATTTGGGAATCAAAAAATCCAAATTTTCATGTTGGGGGTCCTGAAGTAAAAATTACCTATCAGTTCATCCAATTGACACAATGATCTCAAAGCAGCTATCAAAATTGTTAAAATGAAATTCAGTTCTTTATATAGCATTAAGCTTCAAAACCTTGTAGAAAACTACCTTTAAAATAATATACAAGTCTAGCAGCTCCTATATTTAAGACAGAGCTCTTAATTATTCTTCTGAAAATTTAGGAAGAAGGAAAAGTAAACAATTCTTGACATATATATAAACTAAAATAAATCACAAAAATGAAAAGTGTAGATAGTGCTGGGCTCCAAAAGTCTTAATAAAATAGAGTCAAAGACAAAATTTATTCAACTTTTATTCTTCTTATTATTTTAAGTTTGTATCAATTAGGCCAACAAAATCTCAAGTATAAAAATACGGGGTTATGGCCTGCTTTAAACTGTACAAGCCCACTTCAAATCCCTGCTTCTTGTGCTCAAGTCTTGAATATGCGCAGTATTGTTATTTAACGGGAAAATTTTGAAGAAACATACTCAATTTTGATCGAAATTAGAGACTTAAAAACGAACTACCCAGCACTCCAGTTCACTTAATTCGACTACCAGTCATTGCAACCTGCCCACAACTCGCAACTGCTGACGTCAATGGTAAACAAATCTCACTGTTCATAAATCCGGAATTCACACGCTGCCACAGAAACAATTTCAATGGTAGAGAAATCGCTAGAAAATGAGAAAATTCACAGGACCACGATAGATATTTATTTACAATATTTTAAAGTACCTGGTCGTTACCATGAGTCGAATGTCAAAAAATAATGCATGTGTTAAACGTAAATTGAAACATGTCGTCTGATATTAGTGTAAAAGTCTCTTTCATGAAATATTTTTAATTGATGAGACCTAAAAAGTCTTCGAAACTAGTATATGAGCAAGAAGCTTTAAATTTTACTACATTAGAGTAAATGCTTCCATCTGCTGAGCAAGTGGCAGCGTATGAACAGAAAATTAATGAACGCACATTGACAAAGCCATGCCATATTTTAAACACCAAACTTAATGTTAATTTGGGAAAAAATAGTGAACTATCGTCAGAAGGGTGTAAATGTTCAGTAAATCTCAGTAGCCTTGCAGTAGAACTTATGCCTCTAACCTTCAGAATCTCGGACCTATGGATATGGCAAAAAATGGCGGTACGGTGCCACCTTAGCACCATCCATCACTCCACTCACAATGCCATCGCAGTGTTCTTAGCGTAGCAGTGAGCTGCTTCTGTGCAGCCCGAGTTCCCAACATATACTGGCAATAACAGGCAGTATCAAATACCAAGTGGGCTCCGTGGCATAGTGGTAGCGAGGTGATCTCGTAACCGAAAGGACCTGGGTTCGACACTCGGTTCAGGGAGGCCTTTTATATAACTGCGGAGTACTTCTCTTTGAACAGGAAGCTTAAACCACACATTCCTCACATCCCCCACCACACCTGTAATTGCAAGACATTTAAACCCCAACGGTAAAACGTGTTGGAATTAATGCAGGTTATTTTTTTATCGGCTAGCCACATGATCAAATCCCACCCCTCCACCTCCCAAAAACTACTCACAAATCCGGTCGGACCCCGTGGAGCGTGAAGTCTCCGATAGAGACAGCAAGGGCTTTGATCCAAAGATGGGATTCGACTTGAAATGAAAAATATTAATTTGAAGAGTGTAAAAGCGATCCAAATATTAAAAGTTCTTTATTAGAAATAATAATATACATTGTAACAATATTTCTTACATTAACATGTCACCTATCTATACGGTAGATTGTCGCAATCATGCCGACGTCCGTGTCCACTGAGTGATATAGAAATAAAACTGTTCTTGAGTTCCTGATACTGTTGCTGTAGTGACAGCTGTTGCAGCTTCTCAGGTAATAAGGGAGAAATTTAGACGGGAATAAAACTGCCACCAATTGTGAACCTGGCTACCGGCATGAAAAAACACCAACCACCAATGATGAAGAATAAAAAATACCTCGCTGAACAACAAAAACCTTACTCAGACCAATCTGAACGCACAAGGTCAAAATAAGTGCTTTGAACCATAATGAAAATATCAGAAAAAAAGAAGAAAGAATAATATATATGCAGCAATAAGCATCACTCTCAAATCTGGTTCACATCTAAATGTTGTTAACAAAAGAAAAAGCACACCTACATGACCTTCATATTGGAAGCTACAACAAATTCTCACAATTAGTGAATTTGAATGTGACGTGAGTAGCTCTTGAGCCACACGCTTCTCCAGAAATGCGATAATTAGCGCAACCACGATATTAAATATCGTACTAGCCTGAGAGGCACTCGGACATCCTACACATTCTCTAGCTACAAAAAGTCTGTAAGGCTCAAGAAATGAACCTCTCCAGGGCACTAAATCAACGCCACCTCAAGACTGAAGCAATCAACGACCACGCCACGTGCAATGGGTCATATTGTGGGCGTCACAGGGATGACGCTTTCATTTTGGGGAGCGGTTGAGAAAATGTAAACGATACTAAAATAGAGAACTACAAGGTGCAGCTAACTATTCATAGCAAAATTTTATTGGAAATAAAAACAGATAATACGAGAAAAGTTTATAGTACAAACGATATTTGCAATAATACACCCGGAAGTTGCCCATATCAGACATGGGAGACAATCAGATCAATCAGGGCCCCACAGCTCGCGAGCGCGACAGGACACGTCACCACGTGACAGACGTGCATGGCATAGCAGTTTACGCCATTTACCTGTCGTAAAACACGGAAAGTTTTTCTTAAGACTCTTCAATACAGAAGCTAGAGTCATAAAATGGAGGCGCACATCAATGACTTTCTGGCCCACGCACGTCCTAAACTCGTTCAGGTGAGGCGCTCACGCGTGTGAAGGGACCAGCTCCACTTCTTTCTTCAGCACTCCTCACCCATTCAGAACAAAAATGGCTCAGTGAACAAATTACGAGTACATCGTCGTGTATTTCCACTACATTAATAACGAAGTTTGGTATAAAATACTATATGGAATATTTTTACCGAAGGATCACTAGCCCAGCGGAGAGTCTAAGCCCCTCAGTGCACTGGTGGTACAGGAGTGCGCATGAGGAACAGCTCATCTCTAACCTTTCCCACGTGTCGTGAAGTCGAGAGAAGAAAGTTTAACGCATGCATGACATCTCGCAAAATAAACAATAACAAATGAGGATTCCTTTTTACGAAACGGCACTTAAATCCTTAATGAAAATCTAAAAATTATGCAGCCTAAATACAAGTACAGCACAATCTCAGTTTGAATCAAACAGTGCGTAGATTTTAAAAGTTAATATCATTGAGTGCGCAGTTTAAAAACGGGCATAAGCACTCCACTTCTGAAATATTACTTTACGTTGCAAAGCAGAACCTTAAACCTATTATAAATTTTGAAATATTTAAAGAACTTACGTTACCTATACTCTCTTTGGTCAGAGGAAAGTTGAAATTTATTATTCATAAAGCTGACACTCCATTGTAAAAATTGCTGGTAGCAAGTTGTGGCTCGTCCGAGACAAAAACAAGGATAAGTATTTTCCTGAACATGAGGCAGGGTCACCCAAATGTGACGGCGTAGGAGCATTTCAACAGAAGCAGAGCGACAACGCTCTTAAATACACGATTATTCCAAGACAAGTAAGAACTGGCAGCCCCAAAACATCGCACTCATTTCCGCGTGAACACGTCGGCTATTGTGATAGAACTCAAGCTGACGCTTTCAAAGATAAGGTTATTAGGTAGTTGAAAGCTCCCTACCTGCACGAGATGTGGTGCAAAGAGAGCGAAAAGAAGGGACCATTTAAGTTGGACTCTATGGAACGTGGAATCGATGGACAGGTGTCACAGGATTTCGTGTGCATAGAAATACCAAGTTAAGACGGAAGAGGAAGAAAACACAAAGAATAGTCAATGAAGATGGCATGAAAACAAAACGGGGCAAAATGGGCACGAGACATGTCGCAAAAACCTATCTGTAGCTGAGGTAACTTAACAGCGTCCTCTTGGGGTGGCCAGTTCCCATTGCAAAAGGTAGACAAAGCGAAGGCTTCTTTACACCTGAAGCAAAGAAACCATGGGGACGAAACTATGCCATGGGACTTGGGGTCGCTCGTCCCCATAGCATCGAGTAGCCAAACCTAACTAACCTAACCCTATTACCTATCACATGCCCAATGAGAGACGCTTTCAAATATAACACGCCTCGCAGTTTTGGCTGGGGGAACGAGACGGACTCAGGAAGACATGAGGGACCATCACAAGAGGCTGGCCCCTGCAGCAGCGTCTGGGTTCAGCTGCTCAACACAGGCTTGGACAGCCTCTAACTTGTATGACACAATAAAATGAACTTCAAGGAAGTTGAGTATAGAAACATCCACGTGATGCCATGCCAGGATTAGACTTTACAAATGAAACAATATTTCATAAGCACGCAATCGTTTAACATCTTACGCGCAGCATCGTCTGCACACTCACTCAGCGGTCGAGAAGAGAAGACTGGCCAGTAATTTTCTGAAGAGCCAGACGGTAGACGCGGTGCGACGAGCTTCTATTGGAATAACAAAACCTCGCAAGCCACAAATAAACAAGGCTACTTCAGTATTTATAAACACAAACTAAGTACAACCGAAGTAGGAAACGTTACTAAGGTGTCACGTCCAACTTTGCATTAGTAAATATAACTATAATTGGTTATATTTAGTAATTCTGGTTATGAACATGAACATAACCAAAATTGAGACGAGTGTTCAGCTTGGAAGCTCAACACTGAGGAGTCAGGACCTTATCAAAGAACAATGTCAACTCCAGCATCTCTGGGAGCGTGAGTAGAGCGAACGTCAAAACGAGGCGTGTAAGCAGCACCACACAAGGCACTCGGCGACAGCTTCCATCGACCGTCATGAAGACAGAAGCGTCATGGCTGAAAACCTCCATGGTGAAGACCGTGGGGAATATATCCTAATTTCAATGAAGGATACGGGGCAAAAATTATAAACTTTTAAATTTGGGTCGGTGATTTTCCCTGCAAAGATTTATGCCTCCTGGCCGGAAGCAGGCTCCCACATCTGCTCCCATGCTCCCACATTTGCTCCCACGATCCCACATCTGCTCATACGCCCCCACATCTGCTCACACGCTCCTATATCTATTCACACGCTCTCACTTCTGCTCCCATGCTCCCACATTTACTCCCACGATCCCACATCTGCTCACCCGCTCTCACATCCGCTCTCACGCTCCCACATCCGCTCTCACGCTCCCACATCTGCTCTCACGCTCCCACATCTGCTCTCACGCTCCCACATCTGCTCTCACGCTCCCACATCTGCTCTCACGCTCCTACATTAACACTCAGTATCTGAAGAAAATAATCTTATCACGAGACATTTTACAAAAAATACTTAAAGCAAAAACAAAACTTACATGCAGTGTAAGCAATATATTAATACAATCATCGATATAATACTCGAACTGAAGTGGACGATTATAAGGCAGAGTTTAAATGATCCAAGCAAGATGTTGCTGCATGAACTCACCCTATCCCCCGGCCCCTGTCTTGTTCCAGCCTCTGTAGTTCCTGCGTCATCAACAACCCCAGCCAGCGGCCCCCAGTCGACATGTGCTGTGACACAACGCGAACTGTCGCCTTGGACAACCATAGCACCAAGAACACTACCCTGAACACCTTACACAGAGGTAGGAGGCATTGTAGACACTCAGTATCTCGGTCAAGACACTCGGCAACACCAGCGACTCAGTCAAGACACTCGGCAACACCAGCGACTCAGTCAAGACACTCGGCAACACCAGCGACTCTGTAAAAACTGCCGTGCTTAGAAGAAGCTTCAGCAGGCAAGCAAGAATTGATTCAACAAGTTTCAGTCAAATTTTAAATAGTCATGCGATATGAAGATATATTCATACATGTAATAGCTTAGATGGAAGATTTTGTACAACTTGGACATTTGCACAAGACTGCTCTGGGTACAGGAGTGAGGGTTAGGACAAGCCAGTAACTCTGAGGAGCTCGGTGGCGCCATGCACAGCCCACACTTGCACCACCAGGCCACGACGCCGAGCTCTGCTCTGCACCAGCTGAATCCAGACCAGCTGTGCTCAGGCGGCAGGGGCAGCGACCGAGGCCGCTGCGGCAGGCCGAGAGAGCAGTAGAAGGCAGAGAGGACAGTGGGGGCAGAGGGAGTAGAGAGAGTAGAGGGAGTAGAGGGAGTAGAGAGAGTAGAGAGAGTAGAGGGAGTAGAGAGAGTAGAAGGAGTAGAGGGAGTAGAGGGAGTAGAGAGAGTAGAGGGAG
>VOMN01106198.1:0-24691 GCA_014899125.1 Orchestia grillus | reverse complement strand
CGTCTTCTGATCTCGGAATATTGACATCAAAGGCTATTTGTGGCCGTTACCGCGGTGATGCCTACACGTCATAGGCAGACCCTTTATACCGCCGAGCCCCGCGAAATTGGAGTGATGTGTCAGTTTGTTGGTCCATTTCAGGCGGTTCGTTTGAAGGTCTTGTTGTGTAGACTAGGCGTTCATTTGCAGCAACGGTGGTTTCAAGCCTTCTGATGGTGACGTCAAAACATGAATGGCCGTCATTAAAGTTGTTCTGTCCATTTTTGGACAGCACTACCACATACTAAAATCGGTAGTATGATTTGTTTTCGGTTAATGAAAAGTATCAAAAGTTGAGAGATTTTGAAGGCTGAGCCAGTTAATTCTCCTATATACCAATTCTGATATCGCCTATCACCACCATTTCGGTATTCAACCGTAATAGTTTCTAAGCCCGCATCGGTTGTTTTAGCGATGACCGAAGAGGACTTGCGTCATAACGTAATCTTGACTCCGATGCTGCATCCTGTGTGTGGGCGACCGCGGTGCTGGTGGTTTACGTTCGTAACTTCTGCCTTACACAAAAGGGCCTCTGTAAACTTACCCAACTTAGACCTCTGTGCCTTGTTCTATTTTTATACATTGATCTTGTCAAAAGGGTGAAACCCGAATTTTTACGCGAGATATTGCCAATCTGGTTAATCTCGTCCCATGTCAAAGTGAACTAGGTCTAATTGACTGTTTACTAACATTTAACCACGGTTTATCAATTTCAAATCACTAATAAATGTAACCGAGGTAGGGATTAACTTTAAAATAATCGAGATACCTTTGTTTTGCTTCCGTTCATTCTTGCGTGCGTAAGTGGGATGAGGTACGGCAAAGGATGGTGACCTCATCGATGTTGCTGGAATTTTGACTCGAATCCAGGCAGCGTACATGGGGTACCTGCAATCAACTCTGAATCTTAATTACATGCTTGTTATTCAATCTACTCTGAATCTCAACATGCTTGTTATTCTTTTGTAGTTAAGTGCCCAAACGGCTGCTTGTCATTAACAGTGATCTTTCTTACATTACAGAGCTGTTGCGGCTTATTTGAGAGCGTTGAATTTGTCTCCAAACCATGCGGTGGTACACGGGAACCTCGCCTGCGTCTATTACGAACAAGGGTACGTAATACACCTTCCTTATTTAAAGGGTTTTTTACTCTTGTTAAAGTGTGTGGTGGTGTTTCTCATTGTAAAAGTAGGCCATTCTTCGGTGGTGTATTATGAGTATCTTATTGAAATTTTTCTGGATTGGAATTGGCCCTCGTTACCAGATGCTTGCTGTTTTCAGCCTTATCGACCTGGCGATTGACACGTACCGGCGTGCGATTGAACTCCAGCCCAACTTCCCTGATGCTTACTGTAATCTGGCCAATGCGCTCAAGGAGAAAGGTCAGGTGTCAGAGGCCGAAGAATGCTACAACACGGCCCTGCAGCTTTGCCCCACTCACGCAGATTCCCTCAACAATCTGGCCAACATCAAGCGCGAGCAGGTGAGTGAAAGCTCTTGCTTCTTGATTCTCTCAGCTTGGTCGTTACTGTTATTGTATCCGTCGTGAAAATGAATCTTTAAATATTTTAGTGAATCTATGAATAAATTACGTAAGTAGTGTTTTTCTTATCGCCCATCCATCTACCCTTGAGTGCTTGTGCTTTGGAGTTGGAAAAGATGGAAACATTTAATGCGTAATATTTTCTGAATTGTTGATATATTGATAAACAAGCAGAACGATGCTTCAGATGAAGGAAGGGCCTTCTCAGTTTTTTATGGTGAGAATAAACTCGAAGAAATACGATAGACTTAGTGTCATATTTGCCTTCGCTGTTCAAAAGACCTTATTTTGCAAGTCAGTACCTGCTCAAGAGATTGTTTGACCTATGATGAGGAAACTTGTTAAATTTAGTATTTGCTAATAACCGTGTTTGAGACTCTAATACTGACCCGTTTTCGTCCCACGAATTGCTCGAGCGTTCAAATTACAATTACAGAATATTAAGTTTGGTATCCTATTTACATTTGAGTGGGTTTAGGGGGAACTATTGACATATAATCCGTTATAAAGATTAAAGGTAATCTTGGCCCAAAGGAGTTGCATCCATGTGTTTCATCGTATAAATTTCAAGCAAACAAGAAAAAATGTTCATCTTTTTCCGTTGAACTCTTGGCGAGTACCCATGTTGTCGGGTCTGACGCAGTCATCGATGACACCTCAAAAGCAAGAGAATCAAAAAGCTTCTTCTTCTTTCCGCAGTTTAACCCTCTCATTCTACGGTTCGCTCCATAATATGGTGAGAAACCTATGATTTGCTAACGCGTACGTATTTTGACAGGGGCATACAGAAGAGGCTACGAGGCTTTACCTCAAAGCCCTGGAAGTGTTCCCAGAGTTTGCTGCGGCGCACAGCAATCTGGCCTCCATCTTGCAGCAACAGGGCAAGCTCAACGAGGCCCTCATGCATTACAAAGAGGCTATTCGCATACAGCCTACCTTCGCTGATGCCTACAGGTAAATTACTTCATTGCTTTTTTATGCCCTCCTGTCACCAAATTCCTATTTGATACTGTTGAGCACAATGTCGAAGAAGGTACAATGGTTCATAGATGCGTGTTTAATTTTCTTCTTCAATTTTATAAGATGCAGTGAAATCATAGTTTGGAAAGAAATTCTCGCCAGTCTGATCCTCTAGTAGTTTCCTCTGAATGCAGTTTTAGGCGAGTGAGAGTTGAATGTTATTAATTTAAGTTAAAAGACTGACTTTTCTTCTTTTTTCCTGTGAATCATGGCTATCGAAATATTTTTGTGGGAATTTAGTAGCTCATCGTTTAATTCACAATTGGACAGTATTTAAATTAAAAGAGCCAACAAAAAAAAAGCTATTTGTAGTATGCATACCTATATCTATTGCAAATTCGTCGGTAGTGGACGGTACTGCATAGTTTCAATATTATCTTTATTTGACTCTACCGTGTCTTCTAGGGGAATAAGATGTAGAGAAATTTATTTCTTATCAACTCTCATTTATGTCTTCATGCCTTAACTACATTTTTTGCGTCATTTTATTGTTCAGCATCAGCTACTATACAGTCTTTCCTATTAACTGTGATTAATACTACATTTTGTTTTCAGCAACATGGGCAACACTTTGAAAGAGATGCAGGACATCCAGGGCGCCTTGCAGTGCTACACACGGGCCATCCAAATCAACCCGGCGTTCGCAGACGCCCACTCAAACCTCGCCTCCATCCACAAAGACTCGGGCAACATTCCTGAGGCAATTCAGGTAAGCAGAACCAATTCCTCTTTTAGCTCCGTTAATTTTGTATTTTATTTTTTATAATATTAGGTTTTGTATTCAAAAATGTTTCGTTTCCGCCTTCGCTAGTCGTGTAAAAGAATGTTATATGCAAGTTATATGATTATAATATAATATATATCACATCGGTACCTGATACTTTATTTTCATTTTGCAATGCACCGTTTTAATAGAACGAAGTACGAAACCCTCGTTAGATGAATATACTAAACATTTCCTTGATCTTGAGTATGTAAATTAACTGTACTTATTGTTCAGTCTTACAAGACTGCCCTGAAACTGAAGCCTGACTTCCCGGACGCGTACTGCAACTTGGCTCATTGCCTGCAAATTGTGTGCGACTGGACCAACTACGACGCTCGCATGAAGAAGCTGGTGACCATCGTGGGAGAGCAGCTCGAGAGGAACCGCCTGCCCTCCGTGCACCCCCATCACTCCATGCTCTACCCGCTGTCGCATGAGTACAGAAAAGCCATCGCTGCTCGCCATGCCAACCTCTGCATTGAAAAGGTGAGCAGAACTGAAGGGTCAGAGTGGCTCGTACTTCATATTCTTCGCTGCTGAAGGTGCGAGATTTAAGAAATGGAATGATTAAGGTCTTCATTTTACCACCCTACAATAAAAAGTCTCGTTCTTGCTAAGATGACGTGTGAAGATTGTTGATAGCTACAATTGAGGTTTTGATAGCAATTGATGTCTTGAGGTCCTGCATCTATCCTTATTGCCAGAGATAGTGTCGGTGTTTTCGTTAAAAATTTAATTTTTTCGTACTTCGCATAGTTCAACGTGTGGCAACTAATCGGTATTCGATGTAATGAAATCATCATATTGGTATTTCAACTGCTATAATTTGTAAAGCATTCATATTTGTAAACGCTGTAAAGCAACGTTTCGGGTCTAGTTCTACACTTCTTTTGTGCTGAAATGACTCAGAACTACGCCTGATTCAAATTATTTCGGAACATCTTTCCAAGATTCGACGCTGAAGCCCTGAGGAAGTCGCCAAAAGTGTTGGCCTCGTTTCCAAGTTACATAATGAACTTGTCGCATTAGAACAAAATTTAGATGCCGCGGATTATTATTAGAACATCTAATAAAGATTCAGTGACCTTTATCGGAATTTCATAATACTGATGGTGAATTCGTATGCCATTAACAAGGAAAAATTGCCGATTCAAGCGTGAAAAATTAGTTCCAATTAAAAGCATTGCCACTGTACGTGAAATACTTCGACTTCTGAGATTGTATTGTGCTGCGACAAATCATTCACGTGTTGTCTTGATGGTAATGCTTGGTTCACCACCAGATCACAGTGCTGCACAAACCAGCGTACAAGTTCCCGACACGGCGTGCCAACGATGGGCGTCTGCGCGTGGGCTACGTGTCGTCTGACTTCGGTAACCACCCCACCAGTCACCTGATGCAGAGCATCCCTGGCCTGCACGACAGGAGTCGTGTCGAGATCTTCTGCTACGCCCTCAGCCCTGATGACGGCACCACGTTCAGGTAAAGCCTTCTTACGTGTAGTAGATGCTTGCACGGGCTCGCACCGAATTGTATTAAATTGAATTAAGTTTGTTAGAGTAATTTAGGTAGTGAAATCAGTATTTGTTCTAGGGGAGTTTTTGCCTGCTAGCTATGCCACTGTGTATACGTATAACGTTCTTTATAGGTTGACCTCTCCATAGGTATGAACACATTTCGCTGTAATTTTTTAAGGATGAAATAAAAGAATGTGTATCGTCGGGAACGTCATTTTCTTTCGATTCAATTTTATGCCAAGCCAATGACGCTTTTTGGTAGCAGCTGATATACTGATCTGAAATTTTTCATACCACCTATTTTTAAATTGATTATATCACGACGTAACTGAGATTTGGTTACGTACTAGTAAGATGAGTTTCAGAGAACTCATTGCCATCTCTCGGGTGGCTTCGTTTTTAGACCAACTCGTGACATTCTTTTCTTCTTTTCTTCTTTACAGGAGCAAGATCGCTCGCGAGGCCGAGCATTTTGTCGATCTATCCCAAATTCCATGCAATGGCAAGGCTGCCGACCGCATCAATCAAGATGGGATTCATATTCTAGTAAACATGAACGGTTACACAAAGGGTGCTCGCAATGAAATTTTTGCTCTTCGACCTGCCCCAGTTCAGGTAATTGTAACAAACAACGTAAACGACTAAAATATTGCGCTGTTATTAATACATTAGAAGATTGTTTCTTTGAATATACTTCAGATCTTTCTTATTGCTTAAAATTCTTCATTGCAGGATTACTGTGTGGAATATAGCAGAATAGTTAGTGAAATTTCGTTACCTGTTTATAGTAGTGTATTTCAGCTGAGTACAAATGTTGCTCATTTATTAATAAATTTCTCTAAGGACTGTTTCTGTGATCATTAGCATGTCGTGAAAACATATTGACCTCAAAGTATGAATACCACGCTTCGTCTCACGTTCATTATTGTTATGTTACAATTTTCGGTTAATCTGAACTTCTGTTGTTACCAGGCAATGTGGCTCGGCTATCCGGGCACGAGCGGAGCGTCGTTCATGGACTACCTCATTACTGATGGAGTCACGTCTCCCATTAAACTTGCTGCGCAGTATACTGAGAAATTGGCTTACATGAAACACACGTTCTTTGTAGGCGACCACAAGCAAATGTTCCCTCATCTCAAGGAGAGGGTCCTCATCAAGAGTGTCGTAAGTGGTTTCTTTGTTCGACATAATTAGGATTTTCATTTTCTCCTGTTTACCATTGATTGTACATTTGTCACAGCAGCTAAGTTAAAAGGTAAACTTTAAGTGATCGATATTTAACGTATGTGTAGTTTTGTCCGTGAGTAGGAGATATTCTGTTGTGGGAGTATTTTGAACACTGATACACGTCCTGTAGGAAACGTTTTACTGGATGACCCACAAACAAGTTAATCGAACTTGACCACCGCATCTACTACACGCTTGCATGCAGAAGTTATCTTTAAATTTTTTTTACACAGAAAAAACAATTTAGTATGTAATAAGAAATAAAACGCACTTTAATGCATGTGTGTACATGCGTTAGACTCTTAAGGGGTCACCTGATATGTTATTTTTACCTTACGAGAATATTATTTAGCAGTTGCTTTTGCATGTTAGTGGCTTCACTTAGTCCAGTGAAAAAACGACGCTAGGCGCTAAAATTATTTTTTATTCTTGTATTACAGGAGAGAGACTATATCAAAATAATAATATAGACTGATAGAGTTGTGGTTGCATTTGCAGGATTCAATTAACAGCATGGACGAGCCACTCAAGGACACTGTAGCGCTGTTGAACACGGCTGACCTCAGCCCGGTGATGGAGAGCGCCGAGCTCATGCGTGTGGCCGAGATCGTGAAGCCGTCCTCGTCTACATCTGGCTCCGAGAACGGCAAAGCTTCCGAACCTATTGAGGTGTCCGTCACAGTGGCTCAACTGAGCTCTACTGCTCCTATTCAGGTTGGTACCAACTCACCAATCCTAAGTTTTAGTACACCCTGCCACCCATGCGGTAGAGTGCGTGAATATAAAAGCTTCAAAACAGACGCACCTATATAATATACTTGGATGATACTCACGGGCGTAAAAAATATAAAGAGAAGTTTGAGTATGCAAGTCACCTACTCGTAAATTGGAAAAATTTATCGTTATCTTTTCCCCACTTGTGAAAAACTCATTTAAAGGCTTCATTTTAACTTAGGAATATTCAAGTTTGAAATATTCATGGAATTTGGATACAGCGAGGTATTAACCAAGTACGTCAAAAGCACTGCTATGTTTGTCTGATCTCCGTACGTGATAATAAATTCGTGTTTATTATCTCGTGATGGCTCGAAAGATATATGGTTATGGTTAAAAATGAAACATGGACTTGTTTTTTGCCTTGATAGCGAGTTCAGAACGATGGAGATAAGATCATTGGTTATTTTGTCCCATCTATTTCTAGTTTCTGTTGACTTTTTATGGTTATAATTCAACGTGCGGTGTTTTGGATAATGAAGCGAATTATTCCACTAGGTAGGTATGTATACTTGGTATATATCAGTAATACTTCACATACGAATACTTAAAATATATATATTGAAGCAGTTTGTGTTCTTTCTACTTATTTTCATTATGCGTTTCGAAAGTGTTTTGTGTGTGAAGTGCTCTATCATTTGAGGATTTTACTTACTACTGTTATTATTTGTGCACAGACTATGATCCAGTCTGGCCAGGTGCAAGCGACAGTGAATGGCATGGTTGTCCAGAACGGCTTGGCCACCACTCAAATGAACAACAAAGCTGCTACGGGCGAAGAAGTGCCTCAGAACATCCTGGTGACAACACGGCAACAGTACGGGCTGCCTGACGACGCTATTGTCTTCTGCAATTTCAACCAACTCTATAAAATCGATCCTTCTACTCTTCAAATGTGGTGCAACGTGAGTCGTCCCTTGGCTGTCGTTTGTTTCGTATTTTATACGCACGTGTGGTTATGAACAGTGAATCCTCCCTGGTTTCGATGTGTTGAATAGATATGTGTATATCTTTTTTGATTACAAATTATTTGCTTAGTTTGTAATTTAATTGATGTGTTTCATTATATTGGTTTCGAAACGTGTATCAAAGTTAAAAGTTCCATTAATGTTTCCTGTTTTGAAAACAATTAGGGTGCTTTGCAGCTTATATTAGTTTAGCTGGGTGAATATGTTTATTTAAAGCAACTTTTTGATTCAGCCGTTATTCATTTCATGCGCATGTTGTTAATCAGATCTTAGAGTGATTGCGAACGAGTTTCCATATTCAGAAAATTTCTTCCTTATTCCAGATCCTAAAGCGAGTGCCCAAGGGCGTAATGTGGCTGCTGCGCTTCCCTGGGCACGGTGAAGCCAACCTGCTAGCACAGGCCCAGCAGCTGGGCATTGGGCCAGGTCGTATCATCTTCTCGAACGTAGCAGCGAAAGAAGAACACGTGAGGCGAGGCCAGCTAGTCGACGTCTGTCTCGACACTCCCCTCTGCAACGGCCACACAACTGGTCAGTACCTCATAGCTGCGCTTTTTCTTTTCAAACGCATGGAAACTCCTTTGTGTCACGACGTTGTTTAATTGGAAGATCACTGCTATCAGGCACCTGAAATCATAAGTGGCGTTTTACATCCTAAGTTCCGCTTTAATGGTTAAAATTAATAAATAGTTGAGTATTGCAAAATTTAAGCCATTTTTGGTCGATAAAGTCAGTCGTTTGTTCTAAATGGGTTTTGAACATGCTTTCCGTTCAAATCTGAGTAGTTGAATGTTACTGCAGCCTCGTCTTTCAGAGTACAAATTAAATGTTTCCTTCTGTTCTCTTGATCCTGATTTACATCTTATTTTCGTTTGGAGAACTTCAAATTAAGCTTGTCTTTCTCTAGGTTGTATGTATTCATACATAGGCTAACGCGCATTTTTATATATGAGATTAGTTACTCTAATCTTTTCATTTTTTATATCATGTCCCGTCCTTGTATAGCTTCTTTTCTGGTATGGCTATGTAGATCAAAATTTTTACGTCAACATGCTTTTACAAGAATATGTACACATTTTGTGTTTTGACTCCCTACCTGTTTACTATTTTCTTTGGCTAAACCTCGTTCATATGCAACCATGGACGCACAAATATCACTAGCACTGCATCTTCAACATTTTCACGTTCCCTTGAGCAGGAATGGATGTGCTGTGGGCCGGTACACCAATGGTGACGCTGATGGGAGAGACGCTGGCATCTCGCGTGGCGGCCTCCCAGCTCACCTGCCTCGGTGTGCCTGAGCTCATAGCCACCACCCGTCATCAGTATCAAGACATTGCTGTCAAGCTTGGTGTGGATCATGACTAGTAAGTTGTTTGAGTGACATTTGTTCACTTGATTTCGACCTCCAAGCTGTGAGGTACGGTTCACGTGTCATTTTTTGGCCTACGTACAGTTTTCTTTCGTTTCTCTCTGATGATACATTTCACTTCGAGTATCTTTTACTTGATTTGTCCACTTATAGATAGAAACTGTTCTTTATCTTGCCACTCCCTCAATTGGATCATGCTAAATTACCTTATACGATTGTATTTTTCTTATATTGCCCGAACTCGAGAAAATCCCTGTGAAGTTGTATATAATTGTCGACCTTATTTTTCTATAACACCCAATAACGGAAAAGAACGCCCTTATTACTAAACGAAGCAGTATCGGAATTTTTGTTTGAAACATACAAATTATTATTTAAACCACTTCAAAGGTGGGATTCTTGTTGCGTCGGGTCGATAAAAGTTATAAATTTGAGCAAGGTGATGCTCGCTACTATCGCCACGTGTAACCTAATTTCTGTAATTTTTGCGCAGCCTCAAGGCCATCCGCAACAAAGTGTGGGAGGCCCGAATGAGCTCACCGCTCTTCAACTGTAAGATTTACGCCACCAACCTCGAGAATCTCTTCGATGCCATGTGGGAAAAATACCTAAGTGGCGAGGAGCCGGACCATCTTGTTGAATATTAAACCTAAGCTCGTGGACACACGAATAGTCATGATGTAGGATTGTTGTTCATGTAGCAGAAGTGCCTGGTACTTCTACCTTTCACCGGTACCTTTGATCCTTCGTCTGTGTTGACAAATTCCAACTAAGGAAAATGTTTCTTGTCGCTGTTGGCATAAGCAAGGTTCCGATGACATTAATTTTGGCGCAAATATCAATGAATTGAAATAACATTCGATCATGAAATTGCAACTTTGTATCAATTGATTCTAAATTTTTTCAATAACAAATAAAGAGATCAGACTTGTGACGTTAGTGAAAATGTTGAGGTACGGTAAGAAAATAGGGAACTGTGAGAAATAACGATGTTTATAGGTCTCACAAATGATCAAATTCAGGATATTCCAAGCATTAAAATATGGATTTGATGATTTATTTACTTGGCGCAACCTTTCATGCGTTGGCTTTGCTTGTACTTTTTAGTGCTACTTGAGAATCTATATTGTAACCTAATTTTAATTTTGGTATAAAACACTGACTCATATTTTCTTTGTTAGATACGGATGGCATTTCTAGCCGCGTCCAGCATCAGTGAAGCCTATCTTCAGCCAAATTTATTTGTAAATATAGTAGTTATTGCTGAGGATTGCGTGCATTCTTGTTGCACATATACTCCATCGCTCGGTACGATGTCGATTATTTTATGGAGAGGACCGATGTTTTCTGAGAAGTAAGAGTAATTTTTTTTATCGTCCTACAAAGGTGCGTGTTCATGATTAGAATGTGTGGCATTTGTGTTTTTCTATTTATATGCTTTCTTGCCTATGCTTGCTGATGATTTGAACGCTGATATTGTAAATATGAAAATAGTATTATAACTTGATGCTGTCACTGACCCCAGTGGTCTACCAACCACGCCTTAGGCGGTGCTATGCTTCATGTGAACGTGCCAGTCGTGTATACTGCTAATCCCTGTCACTGCTATTGGTGCGAGTTTTTATTGATGAACGATTTTGTTGACTGGGTTCATATGTGTAAATGAAGTTAGGTATGTAAAAGAAGAATTTGCACTTGTATATTGCTAGTAAGGGTTTTGTTTTCCGTAAAGTTAGCCTGTGCTGTAAAAATTGGTTTGCTGCAGTGAACTTTTCGCTTAAGACTTTATATTGGCTTTGTTGCAGTGTGAGTGTAGAACCTGTCACAGGTTCCTTGAGCTGAAGCTGAAAGATCTGTGTTTTGGGCATCAATGTAGCCATTTGCCTGACATTTAGTTCCAGCTGAAACGAAGTATTTGTTTTCATGCTGGAAACTTTCTCATCACTTACTCGCTCATTACTTAATACGGCGTCATTATAGGTAGCTAGACATTTTTTCCCTGAACTTCTGCACAGCTGCGCCGATGATATCAACTTCTGATCTAAATTCATGCTTAGTGTAGCTTCTATGTTCTGCCTGCAGTAGAAATCGTCGCCTGTCAAAGCAGCATACCTACACGTAAGTAATTTTAGGTATATTTTGGCTGTGGATATCGTTAAATCTTGGAATTCCCTCTCTTCAATCCTCTTCTGTTACATCATTACTGCTTAGTGATGTCCAATAAAATTTACATCATGAATCATTTCAAATAACCTACCCTTCGTTAATTCTGCATACTGAACTTTGTTTCGTGCATTCGAATATTATCTCCTAGATAGGAAGGATACTATTTCTGCACGTGAAAATAATTCTGGATTCTGTTATTTTGAAGCGTTGTCTGAAGTTACATTGTGAATACTAAGTAATGTAGAGGGCTATTCGCGCTTGATGTAATAGTATTTATGCTGAGAGATCGTCTCTTGTCCAAGCGAAACTTTGTCTTCAGCAGTTAAGCAGCAATACAGAATTCGATCATGGGGGTGTTATGTGTTAATTTGCGCTTATTTCAATTTTTAAGTGGTATTGCAACGACGAAATTATTTCTAAGGTTATTACTCCCCTCTCCACACACAAGCATTTTTATCACCCGATGCGATGTTGTAGGTCTAAGCGGCTTTCTTGATTAGATCCGCTGTAGTTACCTTAGGATAAAAATGACTGTTGGAGCGGAAAGAAAAAACAAATTCAATTTGAGTGGTATAATCACGCTGAGAATTTTTACGTCTATCCAGAAAGAAATAAACTTCACTCGTGAATAGAATTCAAGGACCGTACAAGCACTCGTGGATCACACATCAATTAATTCGAAACAAGTCAAAAAGTAAAAAACCTTACGCTTAAACAAAGTGTGTGTAGGTTTGCTCCACTGATGTATCAAATTTTACCTTACAAAGTTTCAAGCTGTACTGCAAGTTTTAAGTTTTTGGACTGGGCGTCAAAATCTGAGGTAGTATAAAATTTAATAAAGCTATCTCATTTCACAACCAAGACATCCTTATGCTACGGACACGAAACACAACCTGGTAAGCTTCAGAATTAATAAACTCGATCTACACCCGAGCACTTTTCGCCTGCGTCAAGGGTGCCAAAATATCAACCGAACCCCTAACATTTACTTAAACGGAATACATTTACGAAGAAAAATCAATGTACCTTACCTTATTTGTGTTGAATACTAATAAACAAAAACATTACATATAGGATTAGATGAGATGTACTATTTTACCATCGTAATAAATCTCTCTAGGGGTGGAAATGGAGTCCGCAACATCAAATTGCTTCTTCGTGAAATATTGAAGTCGTTCTTGCAACAGGCAGTTCGCAGGACGGTGCGTGGGCCGCTCATATGAAACAATTTACGTGGCTCCAACAGAAGCGCGTATTATCACTCATCTGTTGAGTCACAGGAGCAAAGACTGCAGCCCAAGTTTGGTTCTTAAACAACGCGAAAACCTCAACACCTCACGTAAAAACGCAATGAAAATAGCTGGAATGCAAAGCATTGTTAATTTCTTCAAAAAAGAAACAGGGGAATATGTAATTTACAGAGTTTTTAATTTTATCTAGACTTCTGAAACAAGGTGCGCTGATTGTGGTGTTAGTAGGCTCGTTCAACGCTAATTTCCTAAGATGAAAGCAAAGTTACACAAAGTATACCTCTGTCTCGTATTTTATACGACTAAATTCAAAGACGAGTAAACTCTCCAACATGAGTCAACTTTCAGAGCATGGACCAAGAGAAAGAAAATGAAATCAATTTATTTAAAATTAAAAAAGACTAATCCTTTGCACGAGAGGCAGCTTTTAAAAGGAACCCTGATTTCTCAAGTATAACGCTGACTCAAACTGATTCAGTGAAATCGGGTAGTTGCAAAGAAACATGTAAATATTATTAGAAAAAAGATAATGCGCTAACATTTCACAAATAACCAACAGCCCATTCAGAACCTTCCTGCGCCTAAAAAAATAAGGCAAAGATACAAATTAGTTATAATCCATTCGTAAAGATTGGCAGCATCATTGGAGTGTCGCCAAGTTCACTGTACACTTCAATTTTTGTTAACAGACATGTTTTGGTAGAGCTCTACTTGAATATCGATACAGGCATGGATCGGTCCTCCGATTTTTCAAACACTGCCATGAGCTGCTTGCTTGGAAGGTAATGAAAGCTGTTAAAAAAGTGCTGAGTGACTTCCATACATCATGCATTTGAAATGAAGCAGCTGGAAAAATACTGTACATGACCTAAGATTCAGTTTTCATCACTTAAGGCGATAGATGCTGTTCCAATATGCGTACAGCAGAGCATAATATATAACTGTTAATGGCAGCCACACACAACAGAAACAACGCTCAAGAAAATTCATTCACTGAATCGCATGCTTAACGTGGTGATATCTCTAGCATATAGATTCGACCCTGCACTTTCTCAGAAATATTAGAAAAACGTCCAGGCTATTTGCGTTCGTGGAAAACGAGTACAGGATGCTAATTTCCCATTAAAAACCGTAGTTATTCGTTCAAATATAAGAACATATTGTTAATACTTTAACATCAGAAAACAAATTTTGATTAGGCTGTCGAATATATTGTTAATACTTTCATATAAAGGCATATCCAAGTCAAGGCGTTTGAATAGCGTCGAAACACGATGACCGTGATTACCAATGCGGAAGGTTTGCAGTGCTGGCGATACGTTCAAGCCTTTTACTTAGATTCAACGTGTTGTATCATAAAATTTGTCAATTTAAAACGGAAATATGATTACTAAAAAAGTATGATTTTACAGGCATGTATAGATATACTCCATACGCATCGCAATTTTGGAAAGTTATGCATGAACACATATCGAAACTAATGTGCCAATACGGATATAAAATGTTAATTTAAAATGAACCCCTATCATTCACCGATAACTTTGCAGCGATGAACATAAAAGTACGTTTTCTTGAACTTAAACAAATGAGAAAATTTTAATTAATCTTTAACTGTGTTCAAAATCAGACAACGGATGCTTATATATAAATCGATATGGTAATATCGATAAAAGATAATTCCAGAAAAACAAACCGAAAGTTTATCTTGAGCCGAGTTCCGTACGTTGCGAGTGTAAAGTGGAACTCCTTGTTCACGATGTTGCTATTTCCCTATGTCAGAAGGGCTAATTACCTTTATCCATAACCAACGCATACCAATCTTGAGAAGAAAAGGCGTTCACTGCCACCGCTTCAGGTACTCGCTAGTGCTGCCCGCATCACGGTCAAGCCACGCAGCGTTCAGCTTGATGTTTTCGATGTTCTGCTGTACACCTCGCCATCCAGCAGGGAACTGACGCCCAGAGAAGAAAGCGTGAATGTCTTCAGCTTTATTTTCGCTAGCGAAGTTTCCAGAAACAAATTTGACGAGTCTGATCATGAGGTCACTGTCTGCATAAAGGGGGACAAATACCTTATCGTAGTTTGTTTTGAAGTAATCCCATACGAAGGTACTGCCCTCCGCAGATGCACTAGCAGCGAAGTACAACACGAAAGGAATGTCTTGTGGTCGGATTTCTTTGAAAGTGAATTCGAGTACCGAAGTGAGCAAGTCTAATTTACTGGTGGCTCCCATGCACCGCGACACGCGGTCCCTTTCTTCTTGGTTGGCCGCTTCCCGATACAATTTCATGAGCGTTTCCAGAGTAGACGCATCTCCCTCTATCATGCAGGTCTTGTAAACACAAGTGCGCAGGTCTGCAGGGAGCATCTTGGATCCACTGACATGGTCAGACAGCAAACAGCGGCACTTTTCAATCACAGACTGTTCGCCGTTCTCGCCCAACATCGAGAGAACCATCGGTCGGAGCAGTTGGTCCAAGTAGCTCTCGCCTTCGCTTGGCTCCCATCCAAGTTTGTGGTAGATATTCGACAGCAACTCTCTCATGAAGGGGGCCATCAATCCACGGAGTTCGTTTCGGTGGGACAACAATGTGCTCAAAGTCATGGTACAGTTCCTGATGCTCATGAACACAGAGTAATCTTTTTCGCTCTTGTACGCTTTCAGCACTTCCAGTAGTTCAACGGTAGAAGTATGCCCTGCTTTAACCATGGCAAGTAGATCGTCAAGAACATTAATTCTGTCCAGTGGCGACAAAGTTTGGCTACTCACCAAAGGAATTAGTCTTTTCAGCAGGTCTGAGCTATACTTCGTACGGTAGAAGCCGCATGCACCCGAGTTGATCTTGATCCATCCATCGGCAGGAAGCTTGGGCAGCTCAAGTGTCGCTGAACTTCCCTCAAGCAAGATGCTACGTACTTTGTCATCCATACTGCACACAACGTCAATTGGAACAGCCCACAGAGCATTCGAAGAATCTTTAGAACCATTTAGGAAAAATCGTGTCTGGCTCAGTTGCAAAATTGTGCTGTCCGCTTCTGAGCGAGCTTCCACACACACCATCGGGAAACCAGGCTGCCTGGTCCACGCCGACATGACTTTCTCGACGGGCTTTCCCGACGTTTCTTCGAGCGCCTTCCACAGGTCCTCTGTACAAGTGTTGGCATACTGATGCCGCGTCAAGTACACGTTCATGCCACGTCGGAAATTTTCCTCGCCAAGATAGCGATGCAACATTCGGATTACAGACGCACCTTTATCGTAGGATATCTCGTCAAAAATTTCGTCAACTGAATCAGGAGACTGAACATCAACTTCGACAGGATGGGTGCTATCGAGACTGTCAAGCTCTAACGCAGGGATGAAAGAATGAGACAGAAACTGAGTCCATATCTCGTACTCTGGGAAGAGATGGTTGGCGCAAAGCGTTTGACTGAAGTTAGCATAACCTTCGTTCAGCCAAAGATGGGTCCACCATTGCATGGTGACCAGGTTACCAAACCACTGATGGGCAAGTTCGTGCGCAATCACAACCGCCACCCTCTGCTTGTTCTGCGCGCTGCTGTTGACGGGGTCGCACAGCAACAGAGACTCCCTGGACAGAAAAGTCACATGTACCTATTACAGATGAAGAGGTAAACATGTTTAAACATACGCATCTTGCAATGCAAATCAATGAATGGAGCATCGCTCAAGCAATTCCAATGACACATTTCGTTGGAAACATTTTCGTAGCTTTTACATCATATAAGAAATGCGTAAATATCGCCGACTGGAAGCGTACGTGTGTAACAACACGTAGTTAAAATTGGTACCAAAATCAAAAAATGACATTGCCAGGTAGCACACCTTCTGAAACTTTAAACACTACATTTCGGTAGCAATCCTAATAAATCAAAATAAGAAGGTACGTATTCCGTTACAATTAAATATATTGGAATAACTTTCCAGATATAGCTACATTCATCAGCTAGTGCCCCTCATCAGAACGAAGAAGGGCAGAAAAATGAGAAGGCTTTATTTATACTCGCAACTGAGACCTGCAACAACAAACAGTATTGTGTTCTCTGTAAATCTATAGATGACTAAAGACTTCAACTCTCTGCCTAAAGATCTGAGAAAATTCGATGGTTCCCTGGATGTCTTCAAGAAGAAGCTGGATAACTTTCTGCAAACTATCCCTGATAGGCACCCTTGCGTCACTATCATCAGACTGCAGAGGGAAACGGCCTCATTCAACAGCTCGCGGATATGCGAAGGCANTGCGAAGGCACACCATGCACACAAAACGGCGGCACCCCAGTTTGGCCCGGGCATAAAGGCCTAAACATTTTCAAGGTATTCAAGGTAAAGGGAATATCGAACATCCAGTTTACACTGACATGGGTACACTATCAGTAAACATCGCTTTGATGCTTAGACCCACTATATTTCACAAGGAGCTCAAAATACGTCCATGGATAAAAGATCTCAACATACATGCAGGGAGGTGGTTAATCGTAAAATAAACTAAATAAATTTGAGCTTACCAGCCATTTTATCATGCGTCAAGCACTAACCTATCTAAAATATGGGACAGGGCTTATAAAGCTGGACTTCAATTACTGTTAAGGAAAATTATCAGCTACTTCAGCCAATGCATTACAAAGGTGAAAAAAATGAACACCAAGACATTATTTTATCATTTGATCTTTAAGCTGCCAACTGATCTTCGTCAGAAGCAAATATCAGTAAAAACACAGGTTCATGACGGCTTCAGAGTCAGACGAAGAATTTACTACCCACAACAGTTTCCATTATTCATATTGAGTTCAGGAATCTACCTTTCTAACCCAAGTCAACTGGGATTTACACAACTCCAATCATGTTGCAATAAACAAATTTAAAACAAATTCAAAGCAAATCTTAAAAAACAAAAGTATTGAAACGAGAAATATCGTAAGCACTTCAGTCATAAATTTACAAGAAACTGGCTATAGTGGTCCCAACAACACCAGTTTACAGACCTGTATGTAACAAGGCCCCAGTTCTCCATGGCGCCAGCGCTGAAGTCAGGTACCGTGATCAGGTCGAGCTTGGGGAGAGGGTACGCTATCTGGAAGTAGTCGGTGTAGTAGGGCAGAGCTCGGCTGGCCACGTCTAGAGCAAACTCCCCTTGCACTTTCTTGCCCTTAGGTGTAAACACTCGGACTTTGACACCACTCGGGAGGTCGCGCTCCAAAGAGTCGTACTCGCCCACAACAATCGCCACCAGATACGTCGACATGATCGGACTTTTCTCGTATGTTATAACGTCGTACGTGGAGTTGTCAGGATAGTCTTGACGACTCTTTTCAGGCTGAAATATAAAGTATTTAATGTGAAATATGGAAGGTAGATATTCGAAGAACAAAGAAATTAAGTAATTTTAAAATTTTTATTAGTTAATATTTGCATGTTAGAAAATCAAAGTGTGAAAAATGTTGAGTGAGAATTCGCCTAAATCATACCGAGTCATTACAAATGAGCCGGTAGCTACTGAAGAGAGCTGAAGAGCAAGATTAATTCAAATTGATGTTCAAATTCCAATAATGAATTATCAAATCTTAAAATTAGACTTGACATAAGAAAATCATTTACTGCTATCAAGCATGGGAAATTGAATAGCTTACACTCAGCGCACAGGTATCCCGAGAATGTACAGGATATATAATTAATTCTGAAGTACAATGAACATGTTTTCGTAGATGTACTCGATAGTAACAAAGTCCGAGATATCAGTTCAAGATTAGGTAAAGTCACAAAGAATTGCCCAATAGAAATTACATTGCACAAAAATATGAGTGCTAAAATGCCATCTTATAGTTCATTGAAGTAAAAAAACGGCTCCAAGTTAAGCATCCCGTAAATAATTAGCTCCAAAAATTTATAATTTTCTATTAATAGATGACTCAACCACTACGCTCTTCCTTATTAGACACTATACAAAGTAGCTAGCGACGTTCAGTAGTGCTAGTACTGTAAGTTCTTTAGTGATGTCTAACAGTGCTACTCTGCTAACAAGCTCCATAAGTATGGGTATACAGTTAAATAGGGAGTCCAGTTGTGCTAACAAACTTGTACAGCCAAAGTTTGTAAGTGAGCAATACCCAATTCTATCCACACTTGTCATTTACTGCAACTAACTAAACCTGCTGAACAACTTGCTAAATTCACTGCACAAATACAAAACTCATTATGCTAGAAAAAGAGTTATTCTAAAGCAATCAAGAAGAAATTAATTCACACGCACTCAAAGTCAGGATGCAGTGAGCACATATATTTAATTACCTTATATATTCCTTTTTAAGCTCTTCATAAGAGCTCTGTGTCAATAGTTGTTCTATAAAAAGCCCCAAATTTGAACTAGGGAAGACTTTGTGCCTTGAAATCTGAAGGCCTGCTGTCGTCATGTTTGCTATCTTTCTCCACTACAATAGATGGTGTCTAGCTTCGTTTTTCAGAATGCTTGTGTGGGTCGTACGTTGTGAACCATTGTACTGAGCAACGGGTTTGCATGGCGGACATTGTATTTTAATTCAGGACCTTTTATGAGACACTTAAACTAGTCACTTAGAAGGTAATGATTTTGTCTTAATTTTCCACTATCAAAAGTAAAGGGTTAAAATTGAACTTCGTTAATTGCCAGCATAAACTTGCTTTCATCAGAACACATGCCAGTAAGCGCACATGTCAATATTGTGCATCAATTCAATTATATTTTAATCGGTAATAACTAAAAAACAAGCTAATAATATCATGAACACTTCCTCTTGAACACCTAATTTCAACATGAAGTTTTTTCTAACACTGTTTACAGTTGAATTAGGTCGAATGCTACAAATTGTCTCAAGATTAAAGGATCAGGGACACTCACGTTAACCCTTTACCGATCTAATCCTTTAGGCAATAAGGCTGTATTTACCTTTTCACGAAAAACAAGCAGTATCCTCATGAAAGTGGATTTTTAAATCTATCCAGGCCGACAGAGTGAAGTCTCACCATGTTGGAGAGGGCAGTTTTGCCTTTAGGCACAGTGAGGGTGAGGCTAAAGGTCGCCTTCAGCTCGGGTTCGTCCCAACAAGGGAAACAGCGGCGCGCGCTGGCCGCCTCGAACTGGGTGACGGCCATCCATCGCTCGCTGTCATCCTCCCTGGACAACGCGAGGATAATTCATCCATTCATGCTTCCATACCGCATTGCCGGTCATGTTGTGCCTCCATACTTGTATATTATGTATAGAGTACAGTTGTTATTCAGTATCAGAAGAATGTAACCAGTTATACGTAGGTATATTGCCGTAATATCAACATCACAAATGTGTAGCCAGTCAAATGTAACTTCTATATTCACGCATCATCAGTGCATAGCCACCTATTTATTTAGACCATATTGAAGTATTTTAATAGCTCAATCACTAATAAATATACTCCTTCTATATTCATACATAAATTATGTGGATTAACTACACCATTTAAACATCAATTTAGAAACCAAGTTCAATGTTTAAAAATTGAATCTGAAACAAGAAAATTACATTTGAAGGTCAGTCGATTTCCATTACTGAATGATTATGTCACCTATATATTTAAAAGCAATAACATATCTGTCTCAATTGCCCGCAGTCATAATCAAATGTAGTTGAACACATTCACAAACCCTTATCTATTACTTTTATTATTCATTTGGTATGTAACCTGAATTATATAGTATGAGACTTTTCTACAATGCTTATATAAAGTTATGCATTACTTTATTGATAACTTGTATAAATTTATAGTTAAAGGGATTTCTACACCCTGGACACAAGATGTGTTCATGATCATTTTATAACGCTGGGATGGTGACTTTGGATTTCTCATACTCCATAGTTTCCCTTCCATTTTTTTCATATTGATTAAAGACTAAGAGTCTCTTTTTCATGTAACCTTAGATTTAGGGTTACCATTTGAGGGTTAAATTAATGGAACTTCAATATGATAACGTCAAGAAACAATTGCAGAACAAAACCCAGTGTAGCTTTACAGCAAGATTATTAATTGTATCCAAAATACAAAGGTGAAAATTTTTTCCATTGGCTTGAGAAGGGGTGTATTTCAACATGCAGGTGTATAACCGTACTCCAAAGCCCTAAGGAACAAAAAAATTCAAGTGATCTAAATTCATCACTCACCCCGTGTACTTGGATCTGTACAGACCACGCATCTGCGTATCCAGAGGTGCAGTAAAGGACTTGAGGATGAGAGTAGCCAGTCCAGGCTCCAGCTCCTCAGCCATGCTCAGACTGATGGTTTGACTGGCATCATCCACGTCCACAGACTTGCAGTTCACCACTTTGCTGGTTTCGTCGTATGTGAGCAAGGCAGATGGCACACTCAGTCCTACTGCGTGCAACTTGATTACTTCAGTGGGTGAAGTTATCTGCAGAAGAAATCCTTCTTAGGTATTGGAAATTTTTTTAAATATATTATGCTGGCTGTCAGCTTTGCTGAGATGCTTTCAATTTATTTTTGAAAGTATATAAATGGAATGAGACACAAGTTTGGCTTTTGTCCTGTAAGCTGAACTAACAATTCATTAATGATGAAATAAAGTAGATATAAGAAAATGTATTGGTTGTAGTTATATACATATTCCACTACACATCTAATTGTGCCAATTATATTCATGTAAATATAAGGCCCTCTTCAAATTAACTGATATTTTAACATCAATTTTAGACCAAAATCTATTCCAATTTCAGTAAATTTAAAATCTCAGCACATCATATGAGCTTATTAATAAATAAAATACAAATGCAGAACTGGGCATTGTCAACAACAAATTTAAACACCTCAAATCTCATGATGTTTCACAAAATCCCATCATTCCCTGGAACACTGCTAAACCTAATACAAGTTACAACCATTACCAGTAATTCAGCAACATTTCTTTACAAAATGAGGTATTTCTGCAAAAACTTATGTCAGTCGTATGCATGCTATATAATTTATTGTCAGCATGGCTATGACCATTATTCTTGAAATTATTCCTTAAACAAATGAACAAATTTCGAGAACACATAATGGAGAAACGTTTGAGAACAGAGAATGTTTATTGTCATACAAATGAGTAATTTGGCACAATTTTGGCCTGTGTTAGATCAAGTTTCATGATTCATTGATGCTGAATTTGTTATTGCCAATCTGTACTTACAGTACATATTCATGAAATCCTAAAATCAAATAAATAGGTACATCACTCACCTGAACTTTGATGGAGATATCCCCTTTGAAGGACAGGTCATCAAAGTTAATGAATATACTGAGATCATAGTGGGAGGGGACCACATCTTTAGGTAGCAAGTACAAATTGTCACTTGTCATGATTACACACTTCTATAAAAATAAAAAAATTAGTTCAGATATTAATTTTATTGACACTTTTCATTACAAGCAGAAGCAGTCACACAATGATTACTCATACTAATTGCTAACTATAGAATTTCTAGATGGAATATTACACTATTTAAATCATTTAGGATTTTAAATCAATGCCATACAGTGACTAAAATTTTTCCAACCAAAGTTTTGCAAGAACAGGTTAAACACAAATGAAACCAAAATAATTTCTCCAGAAAATTTGAGACCCTACCAAGTAAAATTTTGATTGAACAACATACAGGCAAAAATTGCAACAAAAAATGTTAACAAGTGATATCCACAATTTACCATTTAAGTTGATTTCAACATGATTGGAGTACAATTTGTGATTCAAATGTTAGTTGTTATCAGATTATAGTCTTAATTTGAAAATAGGTGCTAACTTTGGAAATTGGAAATTATATGAATAAGCTACCTAGACAGAATTCTGAAGTAATGCGAACAAATCGATCACTTTCTGGTGTTTCATGCACAAATGGTTTTTAAAAAAATACTCACTTTCTAAACATAGGTACCTATGTTTAAAAATCAGAGAACAAAATATTTTGAATGTAGCTACCATATCTATCATGCACTGTAAACTGGGATCTAGCTACAAATATAGGTTACTAGATGTTAGCTCAAACTTTAAACTTCATGCTTTTAGAGGCAAAAACTAAAATCATGTTAGTAAAATTTAGCAAATTCAAATATTTATTGCAATTCAATAGTTATTCTAGATATAAACTAACAGATATTATGGAAGTGTTTCATCAAATTTGCATGAAATGCATAAGAAAGTAAAGGTTTTCACAAAGTAAATACCCTCTACTCTCATGCTAAAAACTTGGATTCAAATATTTTTCAACATTCAGTCAAAAATACTTAACAAAAAACAATTTTTCAACTACTGAGAACTCTCCTGTAGTCTAAATCACTTTTCCAGTAATCCATACCAATTTTTAACCAGGAATTAGTTTTCCTCCAGTCCTTTTCCTTTCATTTTCTCTTATCATACATAGAATTTCAACTTGTATTTTCCTTCTCTGTATTCAGAATAAATTCATTAACAATGTTGTATATATTATGCAGATTTTTGTTGAACGGGAGCCTAGGTTTCAGAGGCAACATACATTTATGGTACTTGTTTCCTATTACCTTCATTAATGTAAGAATCAATTATTTCAGATACATGTTACCATCTCCACTGTGTTCAAGGTGCTAAATAGGGAAAAATACTAAAATTGAAGCAAACACTTCTAGAAAACTTATCTAAGTAAGTGTAGACATGTTGAACTTTATCTCATTTTTATTGAGGTGATTGGATGTCATTTCAATGAATAGTGGATGATTAGGTTTTATTCATGATGAGATGCAAGAACTATTTACAGCTCATGGTGTAGTTTGTTGCATATAATGCTCTGGGGCATTGAAGTTAAAATACTGTTTTTGAAACATTTATTTTTCTCAAATAAGACAGGTACCTCCAGAAAAGAAATACAATCAGTAAAAAAACATGGTAGTGATTTAGACTCACAAAAAATACCACTTGCACGCTCAAACAAGCAATGAAACTTCTGTCAACCAATACAAAAGAAATTTTTATCTCAAGAAACAACATACTTGTACATAACCAAGGATTAAGAAAAAGCTGAGGAAGTAACTTAAAACAACAAATTCGGAATAGCATACATGGTTTAAATAATCAGTCAAAGTAAAAGACTACATAAGCACACATTTAAATATACACATACATAATATGTATACATATGTAGCTACACCTAGAAGTATTTTTTGACCAAGTGAATAATTCAATAGAAAGTACCAAGATTTAATTAAGGGTTAGTACCATTTTATGCATTATACAAAAATTTTTATTCAGCTTAGAAATTAAACAATTGCAGATTTTTTATTTCTACCAAGAGGAAACTCTATTAAGATTTGACCTTTACAATAGAAGGTAAGAAATATTTGTCTCTGTTCTTGTAATGCCTGCTCGTTAAAATGAGATTGGGCAGAAAATAATTCATAAAGATTTAGATCATTTATTGCCATAGGCTTAGCCAAAATATCTTGTTTAGAATATTTATAACAGTAAGAAATATAAAATCCCATCTTCAATTATTTACACCATTCAATTTTAGTTTTATATTTTGTAAATTTTTTGTAGGTAATAGCACTATAAAGAATTCACAAGATAAATTAACAAAGTTACTAGATCAAAATTTGTTGTTGACCACTTACATTTGCACTCAATTCAACCAAGTAATCCTACACTCATTTCCATAGCCTAGCAGTTGAAAATAGGCTTTGAGGGGTACTGGATAACCCATATCCTCCTATGTACAGAGTGAGATAAGCCCACTTCACGCCATGGGGAGTCACACCTCAAGACAGATTCCATCTGTGAATAATTATAAATGTACTGTGTGCAAGCTAATGAAAAATGAACTTGAAATTGACATACAGGACTCGGACATCACCACAGCTACTAGACTTAGAAAAAAAATACTTTTGGAAACCCTGACACCCGAGGCATCGTTTTTGAATTAATTAAACATGAACAATAACAGGTAATCCTAGCTGCCTGCCGAAAATATAAACCATCTTTCTTTGTTCACGAATTCCT
>VOMN01106195.1:0-10708 GCA_014899125.1 Orchestia grillus | reverse complement strand
ACGCGTTGATCCGTACTAAAACGAACCAAGGGTGCCCTCGACACCGTTTTCTTCATAAGACTTTACTATACATACTAAAAAACGGCAAGTTCAGGGAGGACAAAAAACATTCAGGGTGTATTATAATATATATCACTATAATGTTCAACACTTTTGTCAGTATCTTACTTCAAAATTGACTGGCTAAGAATGGCATGCTGCCGCATGCCACATTTCAATGCAAACACCTCGTCCCGGCGGAAATGGTCCGGGTCAACCCGTCAGGGACCGGTTCTATGGAGTGGAGCGTTCACTCTGCGGGTCGATCTTTCACGACCTCTTTCAACGTACAGCTCCCAGTGTTCGTCTGCCTCTGTTTCAACCCCGAACCGCAGCCACCGACATCAGACAGGCTAACTGCTTGATGTAGTCCCACATCTACTAGTCCTCCCTCTGCGTATATGAGGGAAGCGGTAGTCAGATAAGCCACATTTCCCGGCAAGGCATTTCTAATCGCATCTTTCCTCCGTACCCACCCCCACCTCCTACTATAACCCAGCCGGTTAGCGCCTCTCGCCCGATAATTTTCTGTAGTGCAAACCACGGCTTACATAACATTCATCCGACTCGATATGTGAACCGCGTTTCATTTAAGTAGTTCTACACCGAAAGACACCCTCTGGATATTACAGAGCTACAAGTTTAAGCTTATCAAACGTCGTTCAGACGTCCATGACAATGTATTTCGAAGAAGTTTCAGGCATTTATTCACCGGGAGAAGGTCCGAAATGTTTCGGAAAACAACCTGGTGAAGTTTTTATCGTTCTTTTTTTGCAAAGAACGGCTGAAAACGTTCATTGTAGCCTCTTACCGTGGAGCTCTCACGGATCCTCTGGTTTTAGCATCAGGCCAATGAGTATTTTTGCCAACTACTTATGCCCGGGTCAGAGCCATAAAGCAGGAAATCCCCACGGTACCTGTCATTTTCCAGACTGGCATCTGGACTTTGTACTTGCTCTCCTGGTCTCTCCACGGTTTCACTCAAGTTTCTTGGAGTTGGTATTTCTATGATGAAAGCTATTTTTTTGTAGTTTTGACACCAGGTAGCAAAGTATTAGTGTCGGTATTTGGCAAACCGGGCACGTACAGCTATTACGTTCACCGGTATCTACTTTTAATTCTATCTCTATCATTTCAGGGATTATATGCAAAAAACCAGCGGCTAAGCGGTGCCCCACCAAACGTGTCACTTACCGGCTTGCTAGCAGAAAGCTCGAACGTTTGACATGTGCACGCTTTGAAGATGTACTTGGACATGGCAAGAGGCTATCGCTAAACGAACCTCTCCCTAAACACAAGATTGGACAGAGGCATGATCAGCCGCAGCTTGGCAGGGCTGATTATAGAAACAGTTCTTGACTCATTTCCGAGAGCGCATGACATTAGCACACCTTCTCTAGCCTGGACCCGTAGTCTCGGTCCGGCAAGAATCACGCCCATACATTTTTGTCCTCCGGCGTTTTCATCAAACGTCCTACATCAGACTGGGCAGACTTATTGTACGGCATTACACACTGCTGTGCTACTGCCAACCTTCAAAAAGAATCTTTATTATTTTCATCAGGTTTTGCCGTTGGGTTTTCAATGCCTTACAACTACTGGCCTGGTGAAGGATGCAAGGAATGTGTAGTTTAAGCTTCCTTTTCTAAAGGAAGTACTCCCGGGAAAAGTGCCACTTTGCAAACGTAGCGTCGTTTGCCAGCATTCACTTCTTAAGTAAAATTTTAACATGGATCGCAATGCTGCGTGGCGGCTGCTTGTCATAAAATAGACGCGTTGTTCCGCGTTTTAAGGCGCAAATATTGTTTTTATCACACAGCCGTTGCGCTGCGCTTCCTCTTTGCTCTTTCAAAATAGATCTTTGCGTCGGCCTGTACTCTTGAAGTTGAGCCAGGGACCCGGAGTCCTCATTAAACTGAAGGAAAAAGAAGTTGAGCCGTAGTGAGGAAGTCAGCCGGGAGCATAGAGTGAGGGTCAGCCAATCACACTTGTTCTTATCTGTAGTCTCATTAAGCAAGCTCATAAAAATAAATTCATCTGTGCTGCAGTGTTTATTGATTGCCAATGGAGATTGAGTGTAATGAGAGCGCTATCCAGCACAAAATGGGGAGCACCTCAAACTCTTCTGAGGAGAGTATATCTATCATTCATCTGCAGCAAAATTTCATATGGAGCAATCATGTATTCAAACTATACCTAGACATATAATAATATACTTAATACCTTATAGAACTCTGTTTTGAGATGTATTCTGGGTGCTTTCAGGATAACACCAATTTTTTCTCTCTTAAGCGGAATCATATATTATGCCCCTGAACCTGTATTTTGCATTTTTCTGTCTGAATTAGACTTGTAGAAAGCAGTGTTGTTCCCTTGAAGATCAGTCAATGTCATGTTTAGGATTATTTGTAAGACCCAGCAAGAGTCACATAATTCACAAGGTAAATCATATTATAGATAACACCAAGGTTAAAAAAATCCCAAAACCTAGTATGTTCCAACCCTGATTGATGCCAACCACAGCCAAGTTTGAAGAAAAAATTTCAATAAAAACTCAAAATATAAAATCATTGTCATCAAAGGTAGCCAATACTATCTTTAATAACTATGCAAGTGATACATACAATTTGGGAGAAAATATTTGTACAGAGGGATTGAAATATGCAGTTGGCTATGTTTCTGCAGCTATTTATAACTCATGAGTACGCATGATCCTATCTTGGCTCACCAATCCCTCCTGTTCAGTTCTGAGTGTGGAGCTGTTTGCCATTTTGCAAGCACTAAAGTATAGCAAAGAGTAGCCAGGTGTGTAGAATTTTATTATACTTAGCAATTTCTAAACTGCCCTTAAACTTGCCCAAAATAGGGCCTCCCTATTTTACTGACCGCTGACCATCAGCAAACCCTAATTTGCTGACCGGCTGATGAACTGTCAGCAACTGACTGGATCCCTGTTTTGCTGACCGTCAGCTGGTCAGCAGTCAGCAAACTAATATTGGAGCTACTGATTGCTCTGAAGCTGGTCAGCAATGGAGATGCGGACTGTTCTTCATCTGGTCAGCAGGAGTTGTTACTGACCATATGCAAGTTGGACAGCAGAAGAGGCTGCCAAGTTAGTCTTTTGAAAAATGAGCCCAAGGCCAACATTCTGCCACTGATTTCTAATTACTTTATAGGGATTTTAGTTTCGAAATACAGTATCTGCTGCTAGAATTACCGTAGACAGTATGCTTGTAATGGGTCCCAGGTCATTCTGGTATAAGAGGCAATGAGGTGACTGATAGATGTGTTAACATGAGACGTCAGAATGATAACTCTGCCTGGTAGCATCTTTTAGAACTGAAGACCCAGTTTCTTGAATTGTAAAACAACCAATGGCAGGCTCAAGTTGAAGCCTTAAATAAAGGTTCATTCCTCAGAAATTTATTGGAAAAACCCAGGATGCTGGTGTCTTTTTGGAGGAACCTCTCATACAGTGGAAAGTGCATCTAGCATGTGTGCAGATGGCTGAGCATGGTGCTGGCCCACTTATTTCATTTTAATATGAGCCCAGCCCTGAACTGTAATTCTTGCTGTGCCCCAGAGACCATCTCTCATTTTATTTTGCATTGTGAAAAATTCAGCTTAAAATGATTAAGACTTGCATTGTATTTGGGTAGACTAAATATTGAATTCTCTATGGGAAATGGGTTTTGGGATGTGAAAATCATCCTGTCACTATCACTAGTGAAATTTCTTTTGCATTAGCTGTTTTTTCTTAAAAGCACCAGTAAATTCTCTTTACAATGAAGGATGATTCATAAGTTATAAATGTTTATCGGATGAGTAGGATGTCTATTCTTGTTGCCTGATTGTAGATCTACTCACTAGTATTGTTTTGAAATTTTGTGTGCAATCAACTTGTGGTTAATGTACCGGTAGAGACAAATAAGGATGTGCAGTTGATATTTTCTTGCAGGCTGTGATACCAATCTGTCATGTAACCTACAGGCCAATGATTTGTGGCAATTCTACTGGGGTCCTGGTTTCCTCACTGGGGATTGTTGTGTAAAACTTATGAAGACATACATCACTGGTGCCTCTTGACATCAAATTTGCAGGTCTGGTGATTTCTTCTCATAAAAACCAGTGATTTTAGTAGGAAGCAGACAGCTTCCCTCACCATAGAATAATAAAAAGAAGCCAACCACAGCAATCAGAGGCTTCAAGCTGTCACACACTAGAGTTCCCTAGGCTTCGGAACAGAAAATTTTAAGAAGAGACTATTTTTTGCTTCTAGTTAGTGGTAAGATAGGATGTGTACCTTGCTTTGCTCTCATCACAATGCAGCCCGATGGTTGTCATAAAAATAATATTTGTGCCTTGAAAGGTAGGACAAAATGTCTGCTTTGCAGTCAGGTGAGAACTTTAAGAGGGAATGGGCTCACATAAAGATGGAACAAAGGGAAGATCTGGATGTGTAAGCAGTGCAATGTTGGAGTAAAGTGGAGCACACAATAACAATTGAGCATTTTGTTATATTGAGTTTAGCAAGTGTGAATATGAGAAATTAATGTTAATGAATGTGATTTATGAGCAGAATGAAGTAGTTCAGTGCTGTGTCAGAAGTGCTGAAGTTTATTTGGGTGTAATTTATCTTTACGGATTGGATGAAAAGTGTAATTTGATGGTTGTTGGTAGAGATTAGTAATGTTTGGTAGACTTTCACATATTGTGTTGACCTCCTAAGCATGAAGGTATTTTTTCTGATGAACTAGATCACCTGGTGACACTCTCTCTCTGTTGGTTAGAAATTGCATATGGTACGAATTACCTAATTTTCTGTGAAATTTATTGATGTTAGTTCACTGCCAATGGGACAAAAGGACCCATTTGTTTGTAACATGTAAAACTTGTAGGTAATTTATTAACCAAAATACAGGGTTCACAAGATGTTGGCCCTCATTTCAAGTATAAATTTGAGGGACATCCAGCAGGAGGATTTTAAAGAGAAGGATTTCCCAATCCCCTTGCTCTCTTTCCTTCCCCCTCCCCTCCCTCCTCCTTTCTTTTCATAGCTGCTTTATATGGCATGCTGGGTAGGCCATGGACGGTAAATTCTGTTCCCACTTTGCTAGAGTGAACCCAGCCCAGCATAACATGCTCCCATCATGCTGGGGTGGGCCCAGCCTAGCATAACATGTTCCCATCATGCTGGGGGGGCCCAGCCCAGCATAACATGTTCCCATCATGCTGGGGTGGGCCCAGCCCAGCATGACAGGTTTCACCACCTACATAGTGCTAGTGTAATACTTAGGTTATTTATGTATAGATAGTTAATTAATATTTGCTTTTAAGTGTTTTACATACAGTGTAATCAAATTCTGTACAATATAATTAAGTTCAGCTATCAAACTGAACATTTGGAAAATATCTAGTGTCATAAACTTTAGGATGGTCACATTAAACTATTTTTTGCTATTGTGAAAGGATATTTTCTCAAGTAAAGCACAATGAAGAATTCAAATACATAAGTATCTCAGAAAAAAATAATGAATAAAACAAAGTGTTAGAAGTAAAAAATAAAATTTTGACCCACTCAGAGCTTCTTGACAATCTGAGGTTTGTCAGAATAAAATAATTTCTTTTTCATTTTAACAGCTAAAATTTGTCATGTTGTTTACAAACTGAGCTTATTTTAGTTCTGATGAAACTCTACCAAATGATTTCTGTTGCAGTAGCCAAAATTGGTATCAGAAACTCCTATGAGGTCCCCATTGAGATGCCAGTCAAGACCCCAGCTATAACGACAGTCCAAATCTTGGTCAATGCTCCTATATAGGTTTCTACCAGACCTCCAGTCTGGCCACTCTCAGCTGTGGTAATTATTGAGTTACCAGAAGACTGATTGGAAGTACTAATTTAAGTGACTTTTTTCATATTATCCTGTTCATAATATTGTATGCATTAAACACTTAACTTTATTATCCATAAATAAGATGAAATATTCTAGTGTTTGTATCAGTAAAATGGAAAATGGACAGAAAGGAGCTTGAAACTCTCTACAGACAGAAGGTTAGGTAGGGTGTTTATTAAAATACATCTACTCAAATTTTCAATCCAATCAAAAACCATAAAAGGCAGAAAAGCAAAATTTAACCCTAAACTGTTAGTGTTTATAGACTGAGATACTGTAATGGGAATTAAACTTTATCATTAATTGTATGCAAGTAAGATAATGAGAAAGTGCAGTCAAACATCCAGTATCTAATGCCCTAGTTTTTAAACAATTCAGTTTGTAAAGGTGTTAGAATAAACTTTTAGGGAGATGAATTGATTTATATACTTTTTAATGGTAAGTCCTGGTTGGTTACTTGCACATTCATGAATGGAATAATCATGAACACTGAAGTTTCACCCAATAGTGAATTGGCGAATATTCCTAGTATCTTGAATGTTGATATTGCCAAGTATAAGATTGTGCTTGTTTTTTATAAATGTTGCAATTTAGAAATGTAGCATTAGTGTTAGCTAGTAATTACTACAGGATGTGGTTTGGATTTTTGGGTAATATCAGTGGTAGCTATTTTGTATGTTTGTGGTCTGTGTGTTTGTGAATGGGTCTTAGCTGAACATAATTGTAGTTCTTTCCTTAATGTACAGATATCTATTTCTGTATTTTAATATTTAGTTTTTGGGTAAAAACTTAGATTACAATTCTCTATTGGGCAAGAATATATTATCAGCAACAATATTTATTGAGTTATTGTTATAGAAGTTACAGGCATTCAATTTCATGATAACACTTAAAGCCAAAATGATAAGAAATTGTAGAATTAATAACACTTAAAACCTAATGTGTGTTTAATAGTGTACATGCTCATGCTATTCATTTCAATTGAGCAATGTGCACCATATGATTAGCTTGTGCCGTTTATCAGGGTTGGCATTGAAAAACAAGCAAAAGTCCGGACAATCGAGAAGATAATGGGTTTTGTTTTTGTAAAAAATATTTTATTGCGTGGATAAAGTCTAGAGGAATTGAGAATAACAATGTAAAGAGTTTAATGAGAAAATTAGGTTTACTTAATCTACAAAGCCTTTATAGTGACAAGTTACTTTCTGGAAACAATCCTGTTGCAAATGTCTGAGAGTAGGTATGTATAACTTCTACAGGCGACATTAAGTTATACTGCAAAGAATAAATGGCTTAATGTCCATCAGACAAAAATTTCCAAGTGATGTGAGCATATTTAATCACCATTAAGAGTGTAAAGATAAATTGTGATGCAATTTTTTTATCTTTACAAAATGTCAAATAATTTATTTTCAAGTTCAAACTGAAGTGATCTACAGTGCCTATAAATTTTCATATGATTTTTTGCCTTTTTAGCAGAGTGAAAGGCACAAAGAAACATTCTAAATGTACCTCTAAACTCTAAACAGAATTTAGAATGAAAAAAACAGAAGTAGCAGTATAGACACTAGTAAAAACATCCTCATTTAAGGACCCAGGCTATGGGACCTATGGGGTCCCCTTGGAACCTCAGGAAGGGATTCCTCTTGGTGTATTTCTCTTGATAACATAGGACAGGTCGATAAAATTCTTTAACCTGTGAGGCTATGGCTCATCCAGTGCTTCTTGAGATGCAAAACTTCAAAGTAATAAAGAATTTACCATGGAAAACTCTAATTCAATAAAACTAAGAAAATCTGTCATCTTTTTTACAGAAACTCAATTTTTCCCCCACCCTGCCATGTACAGCCCATATTGTAGTTTAAACATCAAAATATATTTTGCTGCTTCAAAATTGTATGTTCAGTTTCAGTGAAGAAATATAGTTCAGTAGAATACCAGAGGTTCTCTAGGTAATTCAGGTTTGAGTTATCTTAAGGGCTTGATAAAGATTGGGACTTGACTGTTGTTGGTGCAATAAAGAATGTTATGTGGAATGCATGAAATAAAGACAGCACAGGGAATAGTCAGCCAGTATTGATTTTATGGATCCCCAAAAAATAAGGATATGTTCTATAAGAAGCAGGTGTTCCCAGTGATATACACTCTAGTGGCTGATCATTGCATGGAGTGATGGAGAGAAATCTCGCGAGAATTTTCTTAATTTCTGTTTGACAGGCATTATATCCTAATGACTGGCACTGTTGTTTGATGTGTGGTTACAAAGCATTAACTGTGACACATGAGATGGCGATGTTCATGCCATAGTGAGAATGACACACCCTTGTGTGATGATGCAGTCAATGTGTTGTTGGCCATGTTACCACCATTCTTCAAGTTGAATTCATTTTTGAGTAAAATAAGTTATGAATCAATTCAATGTTAGCATTTCTATTTATTACTACAGATCTGACTATGGCTACTGTGGCTACTGAAACTGAACAAGAAAAGCAAGAAAGAGAACATTTCCAGCGTATTGTTAGCGTTTTCAAATCATACAGGTAAGCTAGAATTTGATGGTGAGAAATTGTAGCTGGTGTTTTAGCACCACAGTGGCATGTCTTAGCACAGATTGAAGTTCCCAAATCTGACAATTTTGAAATCTGAGGCTTGCCAGACCATTTTGATTAATTTTCACTGTCTGTATCCATGTTACTACTCGCACTTCTTCCATTTTCCACAATTTCAGCATCCATCATCCAGTTGACCTTCTGAGCTTCTGTTTTGGTAAAAGTTATGCCACATGATAGAATTTCAGATTTGGGAGGTTCTGTATGTTCTTTTATGAATGTATCTGTACCTATATTTTATGAAACGAGTTCCTTATTGGGTTACCATTTCCAAGTATGATGTTTCATGACCCACCTGTCTGCCATTTTTATTTATTTCGTCTGGTTATTCAGCATTTGTATATTTTGATTATTTAGTATTCATTTATCCTCAATATTTAACATTTATTTTAATTATTTAGCATTTCTTCATTCTAGTTATTGAGCATTTGTTTTTTCTGTTCTTATTTGATGTAACAGTCTTTGTTCACTCCGTGCTTTCAAAATATTTAAATGAGGGAGGTAAGTATGTACATAGTTGCTTTCAGTAAAATTTCAAAGGTTGATGTGTACACTTAATACAACTAATAATTTAAATGCACTTTAGGAGTTCTTTATGTGCAATGTCCTTATCACCAAGATGCTTTGAGGTTAATGTTTTTATTCTGAAAACTGAATGCTAGTGCATAATTGTTCATAGCAATTTTATTAAGGTTTTATAATAAAATAAGTTGAACTGTTATTGTAACATTCTTGTACACTATAGAGTGACAAAGGAGAAAAGTAAAGGAATCCTGCATGATGTTATTTTCGAGATATGAAATCTGGTAGTGCTTTACCAGTGCTTACTGATTTGGATTTGGTGGTCGAGTTAATTTTTTTCTGGAGTTTATGGGATGATTCAAAATGGTTGATCCTTGCATTGAGCATGAGTTTGCAAACAAATTAATAAAATTGTCATGGTCTTTTGTATCATATGGTGATTACAGTAGAGATTGTTTTTTTCACAAATGAGTTATCATAGTTGATGTCTTTGAAATTAAATTTAAATTATTCTTGTTATACAGGATGTTTGTACAGAAGATTACATAGATCATTAAAATTGTGTTCAATCTATCGAGTACCATTTTTGCATTGTAAGGAAAAATACTTCACTAGTAGCTTAGAGCTCAATCTTGGGAAATTTTTACATTCTTGGAGCACTTTGTGTATTGCTCATCCTAGAATTTCCCAAACTAACGCTCTGATTACTACTGTCAAAACTCATACGTAGTATGTGTCTGTATATACAAGTTTTGACTATGTTATACAGTTATTTTATGATTATACAATTTATTTTATAGTTACATATTTGTAAATGTTTCATTTTTAAAACAGGTAGGTATTGGTGAAGGCATACAGTAATTCTAACACAGTAAACATTGTATAATTTGGATTTCATTAATCCAGATTTTGTAAAATTAGGACAATTTGTGGCACCAGACACATGTCTAAAAATTCACATTGCTTCACAAAATCCTTACTCTGATATATGGCTGAGATTTGGTGAATAATGTGTATGCCAAGTAATGTAAATTAGAAAAAGATTTGTTTTGTTTTATGTTCAATGAGTGTTTCCCTTTTGGAATATATATTTTTCAAAGCAAATATGTAATAAAGGTGATTGAGAAAAGAAATCTGGAAAACATCTAATTTGAACATTTCAAGCTTAAAGGTTCATTATCAACAAAATTTGTAAGCAAAGAAAGTAATCATGAGAATGATTGTTGTTCTGGCTTTGGTCCTTGCATATTATATGGATTGCCTAAAATTCAAAAACTCTATTTCTTTAAGGCCAATCTTTTGTGGTATACAAATGTGCTACTCATTGTTAGCCAAATATCTTGTCCCTATTCTTAGTCATTTCATCCCAAATGAATAACTGTTTCAAACTCTTATAAATTATTACTCTGTATTTCTTGTCATAAAATGCAATTAGTTTTCATATGACATCACTTGATATTGAGAATCTTTTTGAGTATAACCTTAGTTGAGATTATGGACCGACCGGGATCCCAGTCCCGGTAAATCTCGGCCTTTTTCAGTGGTTATTATCCCGGTCCCGGTAATTTTTAAAGAAAAAAACGGGCCTTTTTTTATCAAAATCTTATTTTTCCAAGATTGTAAGTATCTGTTTTAGCTTCTA
>VOMN01106192.1:0-31425 GCA_014899125.1 Orchestia grillus | reverse complement strand
GGGTTAAACAGTGGCGTCGAGTAGCACCAGTGTAGAATAGACCAGTTTCACACACACTCAGTGTCTTGGTTGAAGTGATCTAGTAACCTGATTTGGATAGTTTTTTAAATAGTTTAATTTTTGTACAATTGCTGTCCGATCGTTGCACACCTGCAGATTTTTACACTATACCAGAGTTTACTTCCGTGGAAATAAAAAATATTTATTTGAAACGTAAACACAGACTCTGCATTTTGGTGTGCTTACCTTCCTGTTAAATTCATTTCAATTTGCAAGTGCCGTCAAGCTGGCTTTCATTCCGCACATTGAGCCGTTGCTTTATCTCATCTAATGTAAATTTTTTCGCTGTTACCATCGTCACCAGGAAGTCTGCCAACAACGTCTCCAGCCCTTGTTAGTTCTTCATAAATATGCATCAATCATCTTGTCAACATGACAGAAACAAGCCTTTCTGAGAATCTTATTCTTTGTCCTGTTTGCATGTATGTTCCCCACAATCATACACCTGTTGTAGGTTCTGAGCATCGAAGAGTTCTTTGAATATCATCTCGCTCAATTTTAGTACAATTATTCTCCCGTATCAAAGATTTATTACATCAACTTTTCGATTTTTGTGCCGTATGAAGCTCCGTTGAATATTACACCATGCTCAAGTTTTCATGGGATTTATCATGAATTTCGCTACCTACTTTCCAATAATAGTTTTATAAAGTAGCTGTTGTATGAATTAGCTTTTGCATGAATTCACTCCTCCCCATGTCTTATAAAGTTTCTTTGAATATCACACAATGCTCATTGTATCATTGCATTTATCATAAAGTATGCTACCTATTGTTATACCATCATTGCATTTATCATAAAGTATGCTACCTATTGTTTTACCGTCGTTGCATTTATCATAAAGTATGCTACTTATTGTTTTACCATCCACGTTTTATAAAGCCTCCGGATCGTCACACCCCGTTCCGCCGTCCGTAAATCATGGGAGTTGTCAGCCGGCCTGGTCCAAGATGGACCGGACCGGCGGCTCCGAGTTCATCCCTGGAAGCCGCACCGGATCAGAATAAACGATCCAACTTCCTGTGCTGCAACTTTAGTGATATGGGTGTCTGGCGCCCATCAATTGAGGACTATTGCCTATCAATATACTTTGAAATCCCATCTATTTCCTGACCGATCCGATAGATTCGATATTAGGAATGACACTAGAGTGGAAACTGTCCATTCAACTTGAATTTGGCTCATAATGCATGAATCAAAATAGCCGTCACCATCGTAAGCTGAAGCTTACCTAGAATTGCGTTAGAATGAATTTTTAAACTGTTTATGACAATATTCTTGCTATGAACCATTCAAACAATGAGGTGAAAATGTATTTTTTTCTCACGATGAATTTTTTTTACGTTCAAGAAATTCTTATATTTCTAATGGAATCATGATTTTTCAATAATTTATTTAAACAATGCTCACTAACTACTTAAAAACTGTTCGAAAAGCAGCATTTTCATATCAGATATGCAGGTAGGGTCCTCTATTCCAATGCAAAAACATCATTTTCAGAGTTTTACGAGCTATGACGTCAGGTCTAAAATTCGAAATTCACGAACAAGCCGCTTCAAGTTTCCTGTTCGAGAGCAGAACGTGTTCTGAAATAATTATTTTACTCCAAAGAAATTATGCTCAGTTGGCCAATGAGCAATAATTCCTGAGATTGTCTCATTTGAGCTACACAGAACTGAACTGAGTATAACGAAGGTTACAACTCTAGAGAGAATATCCAAAAATATCATGAACAAATTCATTTACCTCCTAAGGAAGACTGTCGACGAAAAAATTTCTGTTCAACTTCGTATTCTAAAATTTCTTCATGCAAAAATATAATGGAGAAATAAATGAACTTTTTTTCTTTAATGAAACTCTGAAGAATTATCTTTCAGAAAATTGAATAGCAGGAACACATTACACTCCTGTACTGTTTCATTGCCAGAGGCCTGAGTTGTACTCCAGGTGGAAAGGTGGAAAGGTTTCGAAGAATTAAAAGTATATTGCTGAGAAATTGCAAATTTCGTTGATAAAGTTAAAGTATTATCCATTAAAACTAATTGCATTATATCACAAACCCTTTAAATGAAGTCTAGTACCCTAAGCGGGATTGATTTTCCTTCGTAAGTACACTCGTGATGAAAGTAATATCTTAACACTTTGACTGTGACGTGCGCCATATATGGAACACGCGATCGTCTAACCTAACTTAACGTAATGAAAGCACTAACATATAAATGAATATAAATTTTTAAGTTATCATGAAATGTGTTTTCATTACACGAATAGACTAGTTTAGATTAGCGGAACAATGAATTGGATAATCAAATTTGTGACATCAAAATCCTTCAATTTTAAACTCTCAGCGCAAATTTTTGTCGACATGAAATATTTCCTGCGTGGAGAATCGCAGTCAAAGTGTTAAATCATAGTTCACGCGCATTTATTCACATCCTATTTGATGCTTCCAAAATATTTTATAGAGGAAAATGGAGTAGCCTCATGTTTTGCAACGGGGATACTTTACTGTCAAATATCTTCTCAGTTCTGCGAGCAGAAGTGAATATGACTGCTGACTTGATACTTGAAGAACTACTGTTACTAAATTTCTGAAAACAAATCCTTTGAAACAATCATTGTACAGATCCTCCATTTGTAAGTAATCCTTTGTTATTTGTACGTATTTCTGCCTCAGCAAGAGATGGCAGGAGTGGAGTGACCGCAGGCTTGGAAGGGACGCGTAGGCCCCAAAGAACAGACACAAGCGCGACTGCCTAAATGAAACACCTTCGTAACTTCTTGCAACTAACTTCCTGATCGGAGGCAGAGTAGTCCCTGGCTGGAGTTTGTGGGAGCTACATTCAATTGGAGGCCTAAAGGAGAACATTGTTCTTCTTTTACCGTTTTCCTTTGTGTGTAATTGCAATTAAACAATGGTTAGAGAATGCAGGGTCTACGTGTCATCCTGGAGTTATTAGTGTTGGAGTAAAATCTAGAACGTTGTAACTGAGTAGTAAATGATGCTCATTTTCTATTCGTAATGACTGCGTAATATGTTGTCTTGTGCAGGTGCCTAATTTTGTTCAGGGAGCTTATTTTGGTATAATTTTAACTAATCTTTCTGTAAGCGTATAGCATATCTTGAAACGTTATGACGCCATGCTAGTTATATCTCATTAATGAAAGGCACGCTGAAATTACAGAGTTCAGACCCTCAGTTTTTTTCCGTATGACAGACCTAAAGACAGATTATCCAACATCGTCCTCAAGGTCGTGAGGACTTCAATTCAAATATTAAAGAAGAGATCGATACAATATGTGAGATGACTCGAGGAATCATGAAAAATTTTAGGAAATGATTTCATTTAGATGTTGTCAAAGTCGACCTCTACTTGATATGGACAACCAATTCAAATGCGCTAAGTTTTCAATAATCCAAAAAGTAAATTCTCAATGAAATAGTGAGGACTAATTTTGTGCTTATTTATGAGAGACTACATCAATAATTGTTAAAGTACACTCTTTCAACCGAACAATCAAAAGTATTGTACATTAAAGCGAAATTTTCGGGCATTATAAAGAAGCAATAATCATTTTGAGCAGTAAAAATTGAACCAGTACTGTTTCATCCCGAGTCCTTTTTTGCTCGAATGAAACCTTTTAAAAATTTCATTAATTACGAGTAAAATCGATTTCGCTCCCTCATGTCTCATCTACAACCCGAACGCAGTCTTCCTCAAAGTGAATACTTTTTTTTCAAATACACCAGGCCAAAAATTGGCACAATTCGCAAAAATATACCACCGCTACACATTCTAGCGGAGGCCAAATTTCGCCTGCTGGACATATCGCATTAAACTGCTCTGTAACACCGTCCATTGAGGTGCCAGCTCTCTTCGGCAGGCCGGAATGGGAGGCGGCCCGGAGAGAGCACACTTTTCGGGGCTTTTCAGCGCTGCTACTTCAGTCTCGGAACTGAGGTGGCTTCTTTTCCTCCAGTGAATGCAGTGTGACTTTCTTTCCGAAACTCCATTACCCTGCAGACAACGGGAGATAATTTATGTGAAGGATTATTCCTTGAACGATCATCGGCGTGCTAGGAAAAGCAGTGAACATCACATTTATAATATGAATGTGCTATTTTCAAAGTACAAAAGTTTGGAATCCCTTCGTTTAGAGACTAAAGGGTTATAATATTCGGTAAAATTCTAATTTACAACGAGAGTTTGTACTTGAGAATTTTTTTGCAACGTTGACACCACCATAAACACAGTACTCCATTTACGCTGCCGTACGAAATATGCTTCTATCCGTAGGATAAGAAAAGCATTTCATGAGCTTGAAACATCGGTATATGACGAGTGTTAAAAACAAAACAAACGTGAGTACGTTATCAATCTTACCTCTGCATTTGGTGCTACAAATAAAGGTTATTAGCTGCAGCAAATAACCTCTAATTTGAATTTTTTCTCCTCGTTAAACATAAGAATAGTAAGAGTATGAGTTATTACAAAGCTAGCTCTCTGAAGTAGCGCTACTGTCTCGAGTAAAGTGTCCAACAGCCCCGAGTCGCTCACCAAATATTTTGGGCTGATTTATGTTCATCTGATACACGAAGTTACGTGTGCTTTTTGTTTGATATTTCACAGCCCTGAGTGAGCTGACCTATAGTAAAAGTGTATGCACTGGAAAAACGAAACTCGCAAATTAATGACTTATAATCCCTACGACAGCAGAATCTCCCCACGTTCCAGTTTTGCTTCCTCAGGATAAAAGTCAAAGACTTTTGAATAATCAACTTCTTTTCACGAATGAATACCATGAAAGATGAGCTCATCTTACAGAATGCATTTATCTGAAACCTAATTCATCTGTCCATAATATCGTGAACTGAGGCCGTGAGTGTCTAGACTTAGTGCCCAAATGTTTGGTAAACGTCATGATTGCTATCCAGGATGTTGCTGTTGACCAAAACAGGGTACATAATTTCTCAACCAACTGCGATTGCGGTCCTTTGAGCAAAGCACTGAGATATTGGAACTGCTTATTGTCATCGACTCTGAAGGGATGTTTCAAATGTTCGAATCTCTCACGACTCGCTTCAATTACAAACACGAAAGAATCTAAGCACTTTTTTGATGCTGATTCTACCGCGCCGAGAGAAATGTTGTGCCCATTTTGGCCACAGAATCTTTGTTAGTCGACTAAGATAACAAAGTTTCGCTGTCCCTTTGAAAATGACTTTTCATCTCTAAATTCGATCGAATAACATAGATGTGAAGCAAAATTCTTCGTGAAATTGTCTCATCGATGTCGTGATAAAATGTCCGCATTTTCGAGGATGGCTATCCGCCATCTATTTCATCAGCTAAGGACTGTTGGGGAACGTGGATTCAACTCAGTTTGCTTCAGGTAATCCAATTTCTATATATGTCCTGGATTATATTTTTAATTATTTCGTAGGTTATCAGTGAAAACACTGATTGTAATGAATTAGTGTAACAGTGGACTTGGGAAGCAGCCTAAGAATAGACCATTTGATTTTCTCTTGTAGCCATTTCTATTTTAATGCAGTGATTGTAAAAACTTGGCCATTAACGCACATACCTCATGCAAAACATAATTCAATAATCAATTTTCACAACAATACTTCTCCGTAACACAAAGAACAGATTTGTGATTTAAAGTCAAAAATATTTAAAGTAATCCATACACAAAGTAAATTTCGTTGCCCAATGTTAGCAGAAGGGTCGAAACCGATACATTACTGAAACATAATCTGGATCTGTTTCTCAGAAAAAAAATCACTTCCCCTACTGAAATCATACCCTCGTGCCGTCAGTCAAGTTTGAGACGAGAATTCAATGGTGAGCCAGCAACAAGTTTTCGCACCAAATTCGCTACGAATTTGTCCATAACTCAAGAAATCGTCCACCCTCTCCCTCCAATTTTGAAAAAGGAGATAAGTCAATCAGATTTGCTCAAAGCTCGTTCAATAAATTTTTGATAGTGTTTCAATATGAAATTTGTGAGGGTCATTCTACACGTGCAAATAAACTATCCGTGACGCTCAGAAGTACAAATCCGTCGTCTGATGAACTTGAAATCGAATACACGCAGGTAGTCATCATTTGAAGCTATTTCGTTACTACAGAGGGTTGCCCTAATGACCAAAGTTTTGCCCTAATGAACACTCCCAGGTCAATGCACTTCCTCCAGAAACATCTCGAGATCCTTGCAATTCCTCCAAAAATATCTGGAGACCATTTGACTACTTTTAAATAAATCACGACGCCATTACCCTTCCTCCAGAAACGTTCCGATACCATTACATTTCCTCCACAATCACCTCGAGATCATCACACTGCCTCCAGAGAGCTGCCCAATTAGGACCAGGTGAGATGAATGTATCTCTCCAAGAGTGTCTCGTGTTGTTCTGATGAGCCCGTCCTGATGAAGAAGTGCAGGTCGGAAATCATCGGCCCACATTACCTGTTTCCAGTCCTAGACAGAACAGTCCTCACTGTGTATCTCGGGCTGAAAAAGTTTCTTGTTGCTTATCGTTGTCATAAGCGGCTTCTTTGTTGAGACACAACTTCGTAATTTGATTTTGTAAGATAACAATGCATGGTCACTTCAAATTTTTCTAGGAAATTGTTACAGTGTTGTCAGATTTGAATTTCAGGGGCATTAACGATTTTGAAAAAGGAGTTTTTTCTCTAAAAAAATGTCCCAGTTATGGATACGAACAATATAAAACTAACATATGAGCTATTAGTCACTTTTTATTTTTCATTGCGCAACAGATGGCAATAGAAGACAGAAAGATCAGTCGGGAAAGATAGCTACAATTGATTGATAAAAGAAATTCATGAATTAATTCATCCTTTTACCTCAAACTCTTCATATTGTTGCGGTATCTTCATTCCGATGAAGATTGTAGAGCTACCCTTCTTTCGAATAGCAGTGACCAACATTCATTTTTGAAATTTCAAGTCGAATGGTGTTTTAAATCTGCTTAAAAATATAAACCTGGCATGGAATTACCCAGACCCCGACGATTTCTTCCTTTGCTTATCAAAATACGCAGCTCTGCAGACTGAGGCGCGCTGTTAGCTCCAAGCCCTCCTCCTTGCTCCACATGGAAACAAACCACTTTTTGTTCAGAATGGAATCGGATTTCACGCTACAAAATAAGGGAGGATGAGCACAGGCATATAATAATGAAATTTCCTATACGTATGTACATAATAATGAAGTTGCTTCATTTAACCTATCTTGCAATCACGATGTAATTAAAATGAGCATGATATTAAGGAGACTTAAGCGAAATAAAGGTTGAAGTTAGTTTCCCATTATAGAATTATGACTAAATATGGAAATCAAGGAAAGCCAAATAAGTGAATGGAACTCGATCATTGCCTAGAAAAATAAGGCTTATCAATCCTTAGAATTGTAGAACTGTAGGTAGCAATAAGGAAATAAATTTAAAATTTATCATTAAAATTCATAACGGAAACGAGCTAATTATAATTAGCTCGTTGCAAGTTTTTACCTCCTTAATGAATTTGAAGCTGAAGTAAAAATGGAAAGCATTTATGAAATAGAATTTCAAGTATCATAATTACTAGTTTCACAGAACTACAGTATCAATACTACTATTACGCTGCAGGATTCATTGAGTTTCATCATGTTTCAAATGATGATTCATGATTCAGAAACGCCTTAACACAACTTTAACGAGTGAAACGTTTGTACATATATTCAATGACGGCTTGGACAGTTGGAGAACGTCCTCTAATACTTTCGGCGGGCAGGCAGGTCCATCTGTTTGAGATGTTCGCTTATGGAACTTCTAGCTGGCGGATATTGGCATATAAATTATTGCAGGAAATTGATTGCGTTTGCCTCGACCTTTATCGCACGACATACATTACCTAATAGACCGATGCACTGCACTTGACCGAGTTCAATAAACCGATTGAAAGTTGGCATTCAAGAAACGAACTCAAGCGATGTTATTCCCAATTCAACTCGGAAGCTTTCTTCGGGGTTGTAGATTACTTAACCTACTCTAGAAAAGTGCTAATGCTGATACCACTTTCCGGGACTTGAAGAATAGATACATACATCCAAAGCAGCTTCTTTCGTCGTAGCTCTCCAACACCGCCAGAACAACGAGCGATCCTTGTCGCGCTTCAAGTTGTTCAACTAAGAGTACAAGCTTCTTATTTTAGGGGTTGAGTTAACTAATCGTTTTATTCTTCCATTCAACCTCACTACGCACGAGCCCCTAACATTATGAATCTTACCGGTTTCGGTTGGGGATCTCAGAAGTGTTGGGCACAGCTAGGCGATAGCGTTGATCTGCCGTGGGGTTTTGACCCTCATTTGTAGTTGTGGCGAGAGCGGATTTCAAAAGAATAAGTTGACCGGACAGTGAGAACGAGCCATGGGAAGAACAACAAATGAGACAGGAGTTTCTAAGCCTGGCGTTGTGGCATGTGTTTGAAGAATAGATAGTCATTACTGTGACACCTGTTGAGATAGTCTGAATTGGAGCATCGTTAGGTATCGTTCCCAATTCTGAACGTTATTTTCGCCTTTAAAACCAATTTTTGATTACCATCAGACTTTCTAGAAGTTGTATGGGTATTTTTCAGGAAACCTGAATTATAAAACACAAGTAAACTTTTTTAGAATAAGAAATGCTGAATAATATTGAGCTACGGCGATTTCTAACAAATCTCGCTCATGGGAGAAAAAGAACTAGCGTTAATCAAAAACGTTGTTTCATTGCTAACGTTCTAGAAGAAACATATTCTATCACTTGTGACGGTAGAAGAGAAAAGTCACTCCTAAAAGATATCGAAAACAAATCCTGGAGAACCATGCTTCTTTGATCCTACGCTCTAATTTTCTGTCATAAATGGACACCAGTTCATGGGCGTTCACAAACACAGGCGGATACGAGCTCGAATTGTAAATAGAAAGAAGCAAGACGACCAGTTTAGTTTACCTCGTCCAATGAATGTTATATTCTTTAAATAAGCCGAAGCTCAAGTCAAGAAAGCGAGTTAAACAACTGCTAAGTGGCCTGACTTGTCTTAAGTTCCGTAACTTTTCCGGCGAGAGCCGTAAAACTTTTCTAAGAGGCTTTGTTTTTTCTACGAGAAACATCGACACCTCAAGCTTGCCTGGGGCTATCAACAGGATGTAGGCGGGAGAAGAATGAATTCAAAGTGTGATCTTGATAAGTAGTTTATTTTCTATTAGACTATGGACGTGGGAGGGAAAAGGGTGACTTCAATATTCATTCATAATAAATAGTTATTTTCCACCAGAGAAAGGATGTGGAACGTAAATGTGTGCTTAAAACCTTTTTAATAAATAATTTACTTCCTACCAGACCCAAGAAGTGCGGAAGAAAAGATTGATTTCAAAACCAGTTCTCGATAAACGGTTTATTTTCTACCACGCCATGAGTGGGGGAGGAAAATGAGTGAGTTCAAAACCTATTTTCAAAAATATTTTATTTCTATCAGACTAAATGTTTTTATCCACAGCTGACCTATCAGTGAAGTGAACTTTTGAAAGAGTGGCAGCAAAAACTATAAGCGTCACAGGAATTTTTTATTAGATTTTAATCATGAAATAAGATATCCCGAGACTTTTTGCAATAATGTGTTTTTTCGACGGTTCAGTTCGCCCGAACATCTCTGAAGTTACGCTGTTGATTTCCCTGATGACGCTTACGTCGCATTCTTGTATGAATCGGCATGTTTTTTGTCGTTGACTGAATATTAAATATATGTCTGAATGCAGATTACATGTCTGAGATCCTGTCCTGAGATTATTTTGTAATGCGCTCCTTACATCGTGAAAAATAATTTTAAATATCAGTAATATTAGAATAAATTTCGGGAATATAAATCATACAATTATATTTTCATTAGTAGCTTGCTTACTGGACGATGATGTTCAAACTTAAAATAAGACTACACTAAACCTTTTAAATTATATTTTTCAACATGTGATTTGATTCTCCAATATTTTACCTGAAGAGACACCTAGGGTTGGCAGGATGTCAGGGGAAATGACCAGCGTAAGGAGGATATGAAAAGATATACGCAGCGTAGGCAGGATATCAGATGATATGCCCAGCGTAGGCAGGATATCAGATGATATGCCCAGCGTAGGCAGGATATGAGAAGATATGCCCAGCGTAGGCAGGATATGAGAAGATATGCCCAGCGTAGGCAGGATATGAGAAGATATGCCCAGCGTAGGCAGGATATGAGAAGATATGCCCAGCGTAGGCAGGATATGAGAAGATATGCCCAGCGTAGGCAGGATATGAGAAGATATGCCCAGCGTAGGCAGGATATGAGAAGATATGCCCAGCGTAGGCAGGATATGAGAAGATATGCCCAGCGTAGGCAGGATATGAGAAGATATGCCCAGCGGAGGCAGGATATGAGAAGATATACGCAGCGTAGGCAGGATATCAGAGGACATGCCCAGAGTAGGCAGGATTTCAAGGGAGAAGCATCGCACAAGGACACAACTTTAACATAGGGCATTGGTGGGCAACGTTGGTTCACAGACCAAAGAAAGGGCTCATTATCAGGACTCTTTCCCATCAGCACTTTTTCCTTTTTCTAGCTGCTCGACTATCTGATTGGAATGGTGAGACTCATTTACAATTCTTCTTTAAAAACTAATGAAATTTATTCAGAAATGTTACTTTGAAAAGTAATTATTAATCGGTATTTTTACTTATATTTTACTTACTTCTTCGATCGACTTTGACTAACTTGTCATAGATTTTCTTCCATCACATTTATCTTCTGTCGTGTCATATTCATGTGGAAGCATGATACCAATGGTTAGAGCATTTCGATTACAAACTTTACATGAATTTGATATACATTTACACAAATTTGACGCACCTCAGCTCTATCTCAATTGAATCACGGCAGCAAGTTTGAAGCATTCCACGCTACTTGTAAATAGAAGGAACATACATTGACAAGAGATACAATTACGCTAATTCTTTAATATTACTTATCAAACTTGCTGTGCTAAGCCCATATGAATAGCAGCCCTCATTTAGCATGACATCAAAGTCCGTCGCTATTACAAACTTATTCTTTATGTTCGTTTGAGGTTCTAAAAGTCTACTGAATGCTTGACAAGCTGATAACTCAAACTCTATACACATATGAATATGCTCATAGATTTATAGATATATATAAATACGGTATCCTAACCTTCCTTCAGCATCATCATTATTCTCACATGCCTTCTCAAGTAGACACGAGTGAGTGAGGGTTGGGAGGTCATCTGAGCTCGATGCAAGCTACGGTTGCAATTCGCAACCAATTTGTTCGAAACAATTTGCGTAATTGGAAGGCATCAGGGCATGTAAACCTCCCGCACATCCGTACGAGCATTGCAGAGCTGGCCACACGCGCGGCAGCGGTGCCTCTGTAAGGGGTGCCGGCCACTTCAACAGGAAGATGCTCAACACATTTCCTGTCTTACACAACGAGATGGGAGTTATTGGGATGGTCTGATGGATGGGAGGACGAGTGAAAAGTTGTTTCTCTTCTACTAGTACTAAATTACTTAATAATTGTCCTGCACGTTATGAATATGTTTCGCTAATCAAAATGTACAGCGATTATATATGTCAGTTTTCGATCTGTCTATTGGAAGAAATCATACCTCGCAATTTTAGTGCTGAAAAATATAAACATTTCATCACACACTGTCTTTTTCGCAAATGATCTTCCTTTTAATGGGTGTCTTGAACTTTGCCAAACGTTTCCCAGGCCAGATTTTTGAGAAACATTTCCATGCCCTGAAACGTTCGTCCGTAAAATGTGCCCTTGCTGATCATCGCGAAAGTCCGCCAAAGATCCAAACGAGAAGCCGTCAACGGCTGCCCCTGCATTGCAATCGGCAAAAAAACGATGCGGTCGGCTGCTTCCAACGAGCGTTTGCACTGTTTGGGCGGAAATCAGATCGCGTCTGCTTTTTAGAGCCGGAGATGGCAAATTACAGACCAGTGCACTCGGACTTGTTCTGTTTCCGGAGCGGACTTTTGGGCAAAAATTACGTTTCGAATGGGCAAGGCTTACTTAGTTTACTACCTCTTTTGGATAGTTGTTGGTTTTTCGACTGTTTCAAACAGGAAGTGATCAAAATTAGGATCGCTACTTTTTTAAGAAGATGTATTTAAAAATTAGCAATTATACACATATACAGATACAAGTACATTAAAATTGTAATAAGTATTCGGAAGGCGAAATCTGGTTAGTGGTTATTCACCTTGTATAATCACACTAGAAATTACTATTACACTTTTTCGGCTCGAAAAATATGATTGAAACATGTTGTGAAATACGCAGTTTAAAATATAACAGTATTTATATGAATTACTATCATTCAAGAAACAATCTCTGCTAGAATAAACTGAAAGTATCCCACCGAAGCATTTCACAAATATTCTTCAGAGTTGTTCATATCGGAACAAAACCCATTAATCAACGAAAAAAAATTTTTCAGTCTTTTTCGAGGTTTTACTGCCATTAATTAACTTAAATTGTGATTTTCTACCTTACCTTTGTGAATAAATTGTTTGGCCTGCAAGTGGTATCTAACTTTCGTTCGAAAATGTGGGGATCCTTCTTCCGACACTGCACCCAGAACAAAGACCGAAAGATATTCTCGAATATTAAGAAGAGAATCCCCTAATAAAACGTGTTTTGTTGATGCATGAGATAAAGGTGTCTTGCTCCAGAGAACCTCATGTTACTAGTGGTAGAAGGACGTTTTGTAACGGTCTCAGTGCTGATACTATGATCAATTTTTTACGCTAGCTATTGTCAGTTCAGTTCAGTATTCGGTGAAAATATTTTTACATTTTAAGCTCAATTTCTCAAAAATGCACGTATTCTGACAACCCGCTGACACATTTCAATTTCTTTGAATTAAATCATAGAATACTGCTGAAACTGCTTAATGATGGTTTGAACATCCTGTAGTGTCGTGCCTGCCGTAGAGGCAGATTGGGTTGAAACCAATTCAGGTAAAAATTGGCATGGCATCTCATTTCATATTTCTCTCGATACCTTTAATACTTACTTTTATTGGCTACATTTCACTATTTTCATTTAAAAAAAATTCTGGAATGTTTTTCAATAAATCATTGCAATGAGGAATAGTTAAATTTGAACTGATGAGATAGATTTTGAGGGTCACACATGTTGCAAAATATATTGAGAGTTAAGAAATTTGATAACAAGCTGAATATGTTTTCGTGACAAGTTGAATTAATATTCTAAACGGTTGAATTTCCATCATCGCCGGGCGTTAGACACCTTCTTCGAGCAGCGTTTTGGAATGGAAATAATTCATCGTATTTGCATATTATTCAGCAGCTTTACGTGGGAACTGTATTGTCATTTCGTTCGTCATTTTACGCTAACTTTCTATTTGAAACTTGGATTGTCCAGCACACAAAGCTGTCATCAAATCAGAAATTTTCATTCATTTGCAATTGCTTTTAGCTTTCAATTTAGGTTTTTCGAGCGAAACCCAAGGACGCCACCTAATGACACGACATCTCAATTTGCATCTAATTAACAGACCAGGGAGACTGGCGTACTGTAGACGTCTCCTCGTCAGATGAAAGGGATAACAGTCAAGCAGAGTTCTACAGAAATTAATTTATAGTAAATTCGCGAATCTTTATCGCAGAATACGAATAGCGAATGACTCACTGCAACCTTTCTTCTGTTGGCAAAACCATAATAACTGTATTGAAAAAAACGTTAAATAAACCATGCAAAATATATCCAGGCTAAACCTAATAATTCTAATAATTGATCTCTAGCTTCCTTACTTTTGGAGTTAGTTTTTCTGCCAGTTCTTGAGCTCATTTTCTCGCAGTGTAATAGAGCATTGTTTTAGAAATGTTTTTATCGTATTTTACATGCTTGAACATCTTTGTGGCATGACTGATGTGCAATACGTACACAGAGAACAAAAATTAGAGTACACCGCTGTTCAGAAAATATGTTATCAGTTTCTCTTCGCGGAAAGAAAGACCTTAGAGCAAAGATCGTTTTCTAGTTAGCTGAAACTATTCAGTTAACATAGTTAATAAAGTTTTCTTTTACTCGCGTTGTTGATTTAAGGTTGTATTGATTTGCACTTTCAAACGCTATCATTGTTGCTAAAATAAAAAATGCATCGACAGAATATCGTTCTTTAGTCCGACAGTCGAAAAGAATATGGCCCTGCATTATATAGTCTCTATTCTTACCAGCGGTTCTTAGAAAAAATCCTTGAGTTCTGTGTTTCATCTTTCTCGTGTAATTTTCATAGCAACAGTGGCTGGCGAACAAGAGCGACATTCCCGCGAGATGCCGCACAAGTTCCTCTGGGCGCCCGAGGCTAAGCCGGAATGTCTCCTAACGTCTCACTGGCACGAGGCCTCGTACAAATTGCGGCAACAGATCATATTGTGCGAGCCGGCACCTTCAAGAAAATCAGTCTGAGAGTAAGCTTCGTACCTTACCATCCGATGCTCCATGTGTGAGACAACATTTATCGTACCAACGCTTGAGGACTTAGCTCTGAGGCGCAGTTGAAGCCACTGTGCCCTGACTCAAAGTTGGATCCTAGCACTAAAATGATAATGAATGTTAATGCCGAACTTCGGTTGAAACTTTAACGAAACATACTGGAACTTTTGTGTCGAGTTTGAAACTGTTTTATAAGATTTCAAAATACAGTTTGTATATTAAAATATGAATTTATAATTATTTGCTCCCTTTCCGTGAGTACTTTGATTTATTTCACGTCATTGCATCACAGTTCTCCTTGCAAGCTGGGAATAGGAAGTCTTGGTGATAGAGCGACCTAACATATTCAATACTCATTTCACGTTTTTTAATTTACGTCCATGATTATTCTAAAACGAGTAACGTACGACTTGTGGTGGAAAGTAATAAGTTAAACTTGTAGTCCCAAAGACTGCGCACAAAACAAACTAATAAAGTTTCTGACGAGTGAAATTGAATATTTTTCACACAGCTCTTAGAATTTTATGAATCCATATCTGCAATATATGTACGAAAAACAAATTGTCAGCAAATAAGAAAACAAATTACATGTTGCTCATTGCAGACAGATTCAGTATGACTTCGGGAGGTTCTTCTCAGGGTTTTACCAACATGAATGCGTATCAATAAGCCATAGGAACTTTACTCGGAAATATGAAATACCCGTTAAACTCCGGAAACTTTTGCTCAAAACTTTAGGCATTTGAAGTAAGACACAAAGATTCACGCATAATCAAGAAAGGCAAATTTCGTTCTAGAAGTTCTCAATGGAAAAATGATGCATTCGACACATTGCCGCTCCATCGAGCACAATACAAAGGGGTACTCTCGACCTCAACTTAATTGTCTTTCTCCAGCACTGGAGAGCATAATTCTGGCACGACAGTCGCTCCCAAGCTCTACTTTAATGAGCCTCTATAAACAGGCCTGCCAAGTAAGGGTGGCGTATCGAGGCTGTGGTCACCCACAATGTCCACAGCAATGTGTTTGTGAATGACTATACAGGTTGTTATTATCACACTCAACAAGCATTACTGCAACGGTGAATTCCAGCAGAGATGATCTCAGCCATGCAAGCTCAATATGAATTCGCAAAAGAGATTACCTTACATTTCACTCGTCATATACAGGTTATATCTAACAAAGATGGACGATCATCAGGACTGAATAACTTATTCTTTCATGACAGGAATACTGAATACATCTAACCAAAATAGAATGTAGAATTAGCAATTGCCTAGGTTTCGATTGCTATAATGTATGTAAATCCAATTCTCTATCGGCAATTCAACCTCTAATAAAGTTTGAATTATCGATCAAGAAACAATAAATAAAAATCTAAGGCAGCATTTATTAGAAAAATCATCTATTGAAAACTTTACAATTTTCCTCTTGAACATCCTTGTTGAAGAACAACATTGGCGAAAGTTTTGCACCAAACTGTCCCCACACTCAGTTCCGTGCTTCAAATGTTACTCGTAGAACTTTTATCTTCACTCCTGCGATAAAGTTCCACGGGATCGTAGATGCGAGGCAACTGTTGATACGCAGGCTTAGCAGCGCAGCCGGACAACGTTCTGCGCAAAGAGCAGCTCGCGACCTGAAAGTTTGACGTGAACGCAGCTCTGCGACGCCCAGGAAAATAACTCCCTGAATGCACCCCAGCATCCTACTGCTATAGTGTGCGATTTACTTGGAAAGCGCTCTGTTGTAAAGGCTGGGCTTCAATAAAACAGGCCAAAGTTTAGCTGCGATGGCCACGGTGTTTTGTTTCCGTCTGGCATAGGAAAGGTTTTTATCGCTCCCACAATTGTTATTTCGTCGAGTTCAGCGGGTAAAAACGACAATCCGAGTGTCGAACTTCCCTCCAATTTACTTCACTTGCATTCATTTTTCGGCGGTGAAACCTGCTGTGAATTTTTACTCGTGGGTCAAGGCATTTTTCGGGAGTCTGACTGCGTCCGTGTCAAGATCAGAACCGCTCAGTGTTAGTTTTTCAAGAGGATTACAATTTTTAATCCGAGCCACTGGCAGCACAATCAGGGGAACTAAGCGCCAGCGTCAGTTGAAAATAGTTCAACGCAATTTTGAATTGAATTGGGTTCGTAGAGTTTTCGTGCCAAGTTTAAATAATGAATGATCGATTTCCATGTTATGTTTTCAGTTTGATTGACACTTTTCACGAAGTTATACTCAATTTTGCAAGGTTTTAGTAATTCTGTCAGTCGCTTCCACGGTTTATTTTTGTTTCCTTTCACTATTTTGCTGACTGCGCACGTCCTTCATGTACACACGTATATCCTTTTCAGTTCTTGCCGGAGAGTGAAACGTTAGCGACTGCCATTTTCACTTTACCATAGAAGTTCTATTATGTCTCTTGATTTAGTCAGTAATTCAAGCTCTGTTCGCATCGATCAATGAATGAAGATAAGCCTCGTTTGCCCCAAATTTCCTCGTTCACTTACCTAAAAGGGAGACCATTTTTAACAAAGGTGAAGATTTCTTTCAGCTTGAAAACAATCAGGCAAAAATAATGGCACATGCATAAACCAATATAGAACGTTACTGAGTCTTTACTGCGCTTGTTGTTAGTCACTTGCAATTAGTTCTGAAGAGATTATTGTGCGGTGCAGATCGTTTTTAGTGAAGCCTCTTTCAAGAACCATAGAATATAGGAATTCCGAAATAGGATTGAACGAAAAATTTTTGATGAAATTTAACCAAAATGTAACGGAGGTTATGGTGGCCTTTGAACGATCTTCGTAGCACAAACATTCAAAAGACTTTCGTAGCCTATGTACAGGTCGCCCCCGATATCTGCATGTCGTATTTGTTTTATGGTCATTTTTGTTTTTCAAATTCTGGGTTCCAGGCATTCGGAACACGCGCTCGTGACTCATGATTATATTCTTCGGTAACTTGGAAGCGAATATTTTGAGAGCTGTTCAAGCCCTGCCTAAGCCGAGTACGACATACATCGAGGAGACTATATGTTCATGGGAATTTAGTGGAAATCGGGAAAATGGCTCTCACACTAAAAGGCTATCATCTTAAAACGATGAAAACATTCCAGCTGTTCTACCTCCTACAGAAAAGATTTGAAGAATAAGAGTTTTTCAGATTGTTAATTCCTTAAATATTTCGCACGGTTCTGTGAATTCAGTCTCTCATGATGTTCAAAAACTTAATAAATGTATTCACAGTTATCGAAAAATTTTCCGAGCTTTTCGATTTCCCTCGTGCATAGGAGTTCGCTTGATCATAGGCCCAATTAACATCGTTCTCACCACGCTTTGAAAAAAGAAGAATTTTCCATTAAATTGGGAACTCATCGCTTCAGATTTCTGTATATGTCAGCGGTACCACGGCTCAAGGACTCCTTTGGGCCGGTCGACATTTCAATCTACATGCTAATGGCGCAGTCTACATCCTGCTTTTCAGGCCATAAATTAAGATCTTCCCGTCGTTGTGGTCTGGCCGTGTTAGAGCTTCCAAGAGAAATCAGAGTTCGGCACTAGATAAGAATTACTTTTTAGAGAAGCGTGAATTTATATTGAAAAAACACGACTTTCCCTGTAAGCTAAATGCTCAATCTTTGGGCAATCACGAATGCGCAAACTGATTTGGATTGTGTTAATAATCACTGGACCGCCAAATATGTTTGCATGTATTGACATTTAAGTATAGATTACTAAATAGCTTGTACGAAAACAAACTTGAAATAAATGGAATAAATTTTGCAAACAGCGAATTTCAACGGAAGCTAGAAGTTTTTTGTAATGACTTGTTTAAATGGATATTAGGGAAAGTTTTTCGGCCTTCGGCGTACGAATGTACACTTTAAACCCAAGTATGAAATTGATTTCGTCCCAGGTTCACCAAGAATACAATCCCTCGAATTGAGAAACGAAGCTTCGAAAAAAATTCTGAGTTATTTTATTCTGATACAAGGTTTCGAGAAGTTAAACACGGCCTTTGGCAATCGATATTTCATATTTTCACTCGCTTTTGAAGCAAGAAAAATGGTTTTGGCTATGCTGATCCCACTACGGCGGCAAGAGACTGAGCTCCGCGAAAATATTATTCTCGTTGCCGTCGCTACGATTGCAGAGCTTTAATTTTTTTAATAATTCCCCCATGGGCGATCGGGAGGAGGAGGATTCAAGGACTGAATTAGCAATCTCTTATAGATATAAAATAGTTATTAACATGGTGCAATTTTTTTCATGTAGGTAACACGGTACGTGGTAACAGGTGTGACGGATTTTTTGTCATGCGACTGAAAAAATTAAATTTCCTGACACAAATTAACGCCATGAGCGCGGAAGGACCAGAACACCGCAAGTATTAGAAGAAGCAGAAATGTAGCACAGCAGCATTCATGTCGCACAGGGAAAACGATAGACAGAAAGTGGAAGGCGCATTTTTTGTGAACTGAAAATTCGAACTTGAGTTCGAATAGGTGCCGTTAAGACTGAAAATAACTATGAGAGAAAAGTTTCGTACATTTAGGTTACGTCAAAACTGAAAACAACATTAAGAGGCGAATTTTTCGGAGTCTTAAACAGCATAGCAACACCCGCTATCCTCCACCTGCGTGTGCATAACCTACATTATTTTCGCAGTCATCGTCCGCAGAAATGCCCGAAAACATATTCAGCGAGCGGCGCAGCTCATTCGCCTCGAAGATCAATGGTCATTAAACAGGCCTCAAAAGGTGAAACTTCAATGGTCATTAAACAGGCCTCAAAAGGTGAAACTAAACCTAACGTGCTCGTAATAGTTAATTAAATACCGTCACCGCACCTCCGTGGCTGCAATGTAATCCCAAGGAGAACGACACGCGCCGCCAGCATCACAATTAAATGAGACCGTGCAGGGTGCCTGACACAAGCAGACAAAACAAGGACTCCATTTCCTCCGCTGTCGCCGGCACTTCAATTCGCTATTTTCATCCATTATTAGAGCGCGAGAGCCGTCAGCAGTCAGGCTCAGCTCTGAAGTTAAACGCGCTGAAACTTCAGATTCATGAATATTAAATATTGTTTAATTGTTCATTGATCTCAGATCCTAGCGTCGTGTGTGCGAGCAGCTTTGGTCGAGATCAATGAGGTGCGATCCAGTTCATTTCGGCAACAGCACGAATGCAATCTCTGCATATTTACCATTCAAATAATGTGAATTTACAGCTGGGTCTCTTTTGTGCTGTAATTTGTCATGTGAACATTCTTCAAGCCGACACTGTGTAATTTATTGTTCAGTTTTGCAAAAGAATTAAAGTATAGATTTTAATTATTTATTGAATTTCTCGGCTCAGAGCAAAATTTCACTTACATTTCACTTATCCTTTTCTTAGTTTAACTGAAGGCGAGACTTCACGCTTCATGATTCTGGGACATTAAATTCTCAATTTCCTAATTCTTGGCGTAAGACACCCAACTGTGATCATCGTAGGGGGCACACACACCCAATGACATGACTTATAATGTAGTTTAGGACTGAAAATTTTCATATCACTCACTGAAATATGAATAAAACATTCTAGCAGTAATGAATAACTTCGTGATCATAAAACATACAGTCTTACGATATAGGACAATAATTTCCATTTTTGTATGCCAAGGAAGGATCGAAACTCTTAATGTCGTACAACAGTTCAATGAAAACATCTTCCCATTTTATAATTCGGCTCATTGCCGAACGATTTCAACCGATTTCATAGCTAAAATAAGCGAATAACTGCCCAAGAGTTCCAGAGATTCTGAGGCTGAAAATGGAAAATTCTGGTGAGTCCGAGGTGTTTACAGTACGTGATGAACCCAACAAGGTAAAGAAAAAAAATTCGAAGTTCCACCCAAAACTGAGACAAAATCTCAAAATAAAATAAACGTTAGCTAAAGCAACCTGTGAGGAGGTACATTCTGTTCATTCGCCAGACTCGACTTCGAGTGAATTTGTTTCATTTTCGTAGTCAAAACTAAGGCTGAAAATATTAAGGCTTGTCGTCGAAAATGATTCAGGCAGAACCCGACGAGATTATTCTACAACACACTAGATGGGACTTGCGCAATTCATGTTATTGAAACACTAGAATAATGTGATAGTTCAACAGTGATGTAGGGATAAATACTTCGGAAGGTTGTTAAACCTATCGCCTTGGATTATAAACAGAGCAGCAGACCAGGACAGAAACAGTTTTAGAACCGTGAGTGCGTCAGTGCAGAAACAAAAAACAGACTGGAGTAGAAACAGAATTAGAACCGTGAGTGCGTCAGTGCAGAAACAAAAAACAAACTGGAGCAGAAACAATGTTAGAACCGTGAGTGCGTCAGTGCAGAAACGAAAAACAAACTGGAGCAGAAACAGTGTTAGAACCCTGAGTGCATTAACATGAAAACATAACACATTGAAGACACGAACAAGTGCAAATTTTGGCAGCATTAGCGTGTAAATTTCTGGCGGAAATGTATACCATGATGAATGTAAAGGCTTTGATGAATGTAATTAATGAGGCTTTGTCCAAGCTTGATGATAAATTTAAAGTTTACGGACTATCTTTCAGGTACAACTAAATTATAAAAAATGATTTATCAGGAAATAAATCAGATGCAAATTAGAATTGACAATAAAAACGTCTACGGTCGTTGTTAAGCAGAGTTGGCCAAAAATAATTGCGGCACATTGAAGCGGATTGACAATTTTAAATAACTTCTTTTTAAATTGATTTAAGTTCAAGCATGAAAGTGATTAAGACCACAATACTCAAGGATATCTTACCACTTTTTCAAAGTTTTTCCTAAGTGGCACCCCCACGAGGAAGGTTGAGGAGTCTTCTGGGGACAACTTCGACTATTTTAAGGAAGAAATCTTTTGTTGCAACACTCGAGGCATCACTCGAGGCTTCTTGTGTTACTGAAGCCTCAAGAGTGACTCAATTCCGCAAAATTTATAGAGCATGATCCAATCGAGGCTTCGACGGCGACAAGAGATTAGCCAAATTATTGCGTTTTAAAACGAGTGCATTTCGAAACAGCTGGGCAATTTCAACACACCACAGCGTCAGGCTGTACAGTAATGCTCCTAAGTCTTCAGAGCTCCCTGGTCCTGTGTCCAATGACTGAACTAAATACAGTTAAGGGAATTTCCTAATTCACCTCGCTGAGAAGACATTCTGTCCTATGGATTCATATCATACAATAATTAATCGAGAAGTTGTAACAGTTGTTAAGTGAAATCTCAACAGATTATGAACAGATAACAACTACGGTGTTGTCAATATCAGTACGGTTATATGAATGTCAGAACGGTTTTGTGGATGTCAGTACGGTTTTATGAATGTCAACACGGTTTTATAAATGTCAATACGGTTTTTCGAATGCCAGCACGGTTTTGTGGATGTCAGTACGGTTTTGTGGATGTCAGTACGGTTTTGTGGATGTCAGTACGGTTTTGTGAATGTCAGTACTCTTTAATGAATGTCAGTATGGTTTTTTGAATGCCAACACGGTTTTGTGGATGTCAATACGGTTTTGTGAATGTCAGTACGGTTTTGTGAATGTCAGTACGGTTTGAGTCAGTGCTTAATATCAGTCTTCCAAGTTTCCACTAGAAACTAGCATTCTTTCAGGTATGAGGTCATACGTACGTACATTCAATTATAACGACAAAACCTAGTTTCAGAGGGCCAAATTTTGCTGTCGCCAAATACTGTACGCTTCGTGTTGTTGCGTCAACCCTTGCAAATTACCTTCGTCAATCTAACGTCTCGAAAATAGAAGTCTTAAAAGAAGATGCCCTAGAAAGCAACTTCAAGTTCTTCTGACTGAAGGACCAAAAATACGTCAGACAGATTTTATTTCAAATCCCTTCAGTCGAAGCTCTTCGAGCTGGTAGAATGATGCTATTCGTGCCCGCTTTTCGAATATGAATGTTTTCACTCTATAAAAATGAACTCGGCTTCGGAGCATAAAAACTTTTGATTACCAACTTTCGGCCGAAAAGAATTCTTGAGACTCTCGTCTTGGAATACAAATACGGTGTGTGCAGCTGGGGCGCTCAGGTTGCAGTGCAAAGGCAATTGAGAAGTACAGTAGACCAGACCAGTTTCTAAAATAAACTTAGGAAATTCATTGAATTGGTTTGCTCGCATAGTTATCATTTTTGACAATTTTGCTAATGATTTTGTTGTCGTGGTAGGTAAGCTTCTAAGAAAAGCTATTTACCTGGAAAGATATTTTCATAACACATCATTTGAATACGCATCGCTCCATCTATTCTAAACTTTACTGAACTAATTATAAATGTGCACAACTTTGCCGAGGAGAAAGTTACATCGTCAATATGATTGAAAGGAATTCTTAAGCCAAGAAGCTCTGCACGCATTTTCAAAATGTTCAAGACATTTAAAGTATTCACACACTCGAGCCGCGAGGTATTTTCTATTGATTCATGCGTGCCACGCACAACGTAAACAGTATCATGTAGATCTCCGTCGGAACATGATCTTCCTATAGACGTAATCAATGAGGCTTCACGGATTTACATCGAATTTTTAAACTTCAATTGCAATTGCGAGGCCTTTAGTCTTCCAAATGAATGTACAAGATGCTGCAGCCTAGCGATATTTTGGTAATCAATTTAGATACCAGCAATAGTACTACTTGAAAATTTATATACGCACGAAAAAAATCAAAAATCGTAGGGCGCATTTCCCATAGACGAGTCTCTTCACAAGTCGCCAACTAGGGAATTAAAAACTGGTTCCAATACGAAAAATGCTCGAGTAAATCCTTTAAAAATAAGTTCGAATGCGGAGCTCATATTAAATTGCAAAATCTAGGCTCACCTTAAGTCAGCAGAACCTGACAAACAATTGCCCCCTCAAAAAAACACTCTATTCCTCATCACCGTTCTAGGATTTCCATTCCCGCCTAGCATAAATATAACAAATTTTCTGTAGGGCTCAACGACGATATAAAAATAAAAGCTCATTTACAGGCACGAGCGACTCGTCATAGGAGAACTGTTCCCAGCCAGGGCCAGCGCTCGTGAATAACTCATGGCACGTGCACAGCTCAGTCAGCCCTCAATTCAAAACTTTCACAACACCTTCGTTATAATAGAGCTATTAATATAGGCAAGCTGGCCTTCATGAGACACACAAAGGAGTCGACACAATGGCTCTTACTTTTTTTCACCGAGAGTTATCCGTCGCAGAGTTTTGGCGAGAACACTTCTTGAAAGCTATAGTGAATTCATTTGCGTTAGCAGAAGTGAACGCTGAGATATCCTCTAAAGTTTTTTTGGGCGTCTAAAAATGAAAACAAAAACAACGCTCAGTTATATTTTGTATCATGAGTTGAAGGATGAAAACATCAATCCCTGGTCGAAAGCTTAGAAGAGCTTGAATGATTAAATTTAGTAATAGCCTTCAGTACTGACAACCCAATGTGGTCTGGTGTTCATGTGTGACAGAGCAACATGGTTAGTTGTTTTATTATTATGTTGGCACTCGTCGTACTGCTGAAGAAAACAGTCATGCTACTGCATTTGAGGAGCGATAAATTGCATTTTGCCCAAAGCGGAGTGACTCAATCAGACAAGCAGTGTTCCTTCACTTGAATGATAACTATTGTACTTCATCTATTACCACACAATATATTCATGGTATTTATGTCTGCCACGTCATAATCCTTTTGATGCACACGATATTAGATACTATGTTGCAAATAAATCTATGTTACGCCCTACCTAAAACGATAGAAAGACTTGTAATAACAACGTAATGTCAAAAATATTTAAATTTCTATTCCTCGTTTACCGCAAAATTCAATATCGATCCATCAAACAAAAATACTGCAGATAACTCATGAACACTGAAATTTTTATCACATTAACGCGTGAGAGTTACCTGTGCTGTCGAAGGATTTCTGTTAATCGAATAAATGGTGTAATGCATGAACAGTTCATGAGGTTCTAGTGGCAAGCTCTGCTGCGCGTAGTGCACTAACAACGAAACCATTTTCAAAAACATGCGGCGTTTCAGGAAGCCTTAAAATCGTCTAGTTTGTAAATGTATGTCTTATTCAGCCCATCAATGCGACTGAAATGAGAGGAAATTCATTCCAAACTTGAGCTTTAAACAGTAAAATTAAGGGACAGAAAATCCATGAATATCGTTTTCTTCAAAACTAAGAGCAGAAAATTTTTTCTCCAGCCTGTCGCTGAATATGATGCTACAACTTGACTCCTTTCATTGAAAATTTATCAGGTAATGAAAGCGTATACAAAATACCTGAAGAAAACGTAGAAGACTTCCGAGGCATAATTTTTATACACTAACATCAATTTATAGTACTACTTTTACTTTATCGATGCGACTGTGTGTCAGGATTTCAAATATTTTCAACTGCAAATTTTGTTATACAGTCCATGAATTAATCTCGAATTTTCAAGCCATTACGCACCCAGTCAGCTCCAATATCCAAACATGAATACCGTGTCTCCAAAACATTTGCAGCTCATCAGACTCGGTAAAAGTGGCCATCCAAATCTGCAGGTATTTACTGCCAAGCTCATTTTTGAGACTGCATCCTGCTTATCTTTGAGGGCCCTGCGTCACTTGCACGAATACTATTTTTAGTTTCAAGCTTTGCTGTTGCCTGAGAGCCTGGGCTAATCCGCTTGACGAGCTTAACTGAGAGCATTTATGGTTCAAGTCTCGCTCAAAGCAATTAGAAAAGTTAACGTTTAATCAAGGCTGTCGTCTTCCCGGCTCTGGTAACTTTCCTCGGAAGGGTCGATGCCTGTCATCATGGTATCAGTTTCGAGGTAACTTGGACCAGCGTGAAATAGATCGAGTGTCAGTCTTGCATAGCTTCACCTGATGCTCTACCGTCGCTTGAATCTCTATTCTATGGAGGTAAAACGGGTACGATCTTTATTCTCAACTTTTCAGTGTTCATATTTTGCAATTCTTGAGGGTATCGTCATTACCCGCAGAAGCTGAAGTGTGTACGTAACATGGCCTGAAAATGAATTTATTTCGTGAAAATCCAGCTTCTTGGCATTTGGGTTTGGCGCTTCTGATGAAATAGACCACAATACGGCAACAATAAAGCGTTGTGATAGCGTCGTGTGGTGCAGTCAAGAAACTGTTACTGCGCTCGTATCAAGAAGGAAATGCGTCAGGTCACCACAAAAAAGGCCTTCAAGAACTGGGTGCGAGAAACAAGATGACGATGAATAAATCAATGGTCTATGAATGTACGTCCTACGAGAGGCTGCTCATATTCTTTTTCGGCTCTTGAAAAATGATTTATTGATGAATAAATTTTTCGATGCTATTTGAACTGCAAAATAACATAAACGAGTACATTTTTTAACGCTTCATACATATTTATAACAGACGTATTCTGATTTCTCAAATCGAAGAAGAAACATAAAGTTTGTGTGAGGAAAATTTCAAAAAGGAAAATTTATTCGTAACAGGGACTTGCTTCAAGCCTAACCAAGTTTACAGGAATCGATACTTTTAAACCCTAAGACGCATGATTCTTTGAGATGCTTGATAAAAAAGAATACCGGGCTAAATCGATAGGTGATATTTTACCTGAATGTCAATATTCTCATACGCAATGGGAATAAAACTATAACCGATTCTTCATGCTGGCGTCTGCGAAGTTGTCGTGTGAAACTCGATTTTCATTTTGGAACTTGCATACAAAATCAGGACCCCATCTGCAAGATAAAGCCTCTATTCCCAATAAATGAGCACGCCAAATGGTACGGATGCATGTATGTACATGCATATTTTCAAATTCTCCAGCTAAACAGCACATAGGAGAAAATTTGTATTCGGAAATTTAATGCAACATCACTTCTGAACATTTTATCAAATTTTTCTCGTCAGTGTCATCGATTCTTTGGCCATCGTTCTGTGCCTCAGCTTCATGCGAGTCTTCACACCTCGGTTCGCACGGTACTGTGTTCTGCCATCGTTCAACCACTCGTAAATCAAGAAACTGAACATATTCACTTACGTTATGCCGCCTTTTCATGAACAATTTCGTGCTATTTTTATAAAATAACTCTTATTTTTTATCTCCGTATTATATTTTAATCCATGCTAATAATTACCCATTACACTAAAATAAAAATTGACGGTCAAAATATTCGTTCGAAATCAGTTCAAGGCCTAAAACATTTACGATCGAATTCAGCCTTGGAAATGGTTTCCGGTGCAAACTCGACATCTGGATGCAATATTCCAACGCTAAATTTTAAACGTTACTTTCGAAGGCTGCATTACGCAAATACGTCATGCAAAACTAAAACTAAAAAAATCAAGCTCTGTTGACTCACCACACCACTAAAGCAAAATTTCGGAGTTTGAAATTTCCTGAAAGCGAAATGAAATGAAACAAGTGAAAAGCAGAATCCATTGAATCAAGCTATTTCTTTTTAACGGACTTACTCAGTAAACATTTCTTGAGTGTGTTTGTCGCGCCCACCGACTCTACCCGCGATCAGCAATTAATCTCAAGACCAAACGGATCACCACCGCATCTTGTGAACTTGCTGAGCGGTGTGACTGCAAGGTTCATCTGAAGGCATATTGAGTCGCTGCCTCTGCTGCAATAAAACTCCCAACTCGCCTCTCTTATTGAATTCGAACTCGAATGTTGAATCATCTGTCAGGGTTTCAACAGAGATCAGCTTTCGGCCTTTCAATTTGGTGAAGTTTATTTATTGAGGCATGGTTAACTTCAGAAGCCGCTTGAAATTTTCACTTCTGCTTAGGTAATGCTCCAGAGCCAATAATTTATTCATCGTAGGCGGCGAGGCGCTCAAAAACTGCTAAAAACGTTTGCCTGTAACCTCTTCGAGAAAATATTTTACTTTTTACCACCTCATGCATAAGAGGAAAAACTACAGAGTGAGCGAATTTTCAAGAATTGGATTGCTTTGAAGTTAAGCTGTGAGAAAAACTTTGCATCAGTAAGAAAAATGTTGTCCAAAGTAGGGTGTCTCAAGTAGACTAACAAATTACTGCAGCTTGAGCGCTGTACAGCATAACAACATAATATCCAAGTTTGGGGAATTGTATAGTACGTCATGATAGTCTAAACATTCAATGTATCTAAAAAAAATTAGCGTTTATGTAACGTTGCATTTGTGAAGAAGAACTTAATTACAGAAGGAAAATCTACTCAATGAAACATAAGAACATTTTCTGATGACGGCATCAATATAAATTGACCCAAAGTGACGATATCAACTATAAGTTTATGATTGCATCTTGTAAGAAGATTTTGGTTCTAATCAAATAACTGTTATTTCCTCGATTCTTTTATTACAAAACACCACAAAATACCCGATATCGTTGTGTGCCTTCACGTCTGTTTTATATTTTATTCTACTTTTTATTTGTATCATACAGTGTTGAAGAAAGGTAAGCCAGAAAATTCATTGACCTAACCACAACAGCAAAGTTCTGGCGTAAAAGTTATTTTGTTTTGTTAGAAAAAGTGGGAAACCACTATTTTATTCCAGGAACAAGATAGAAGGGCAACTTTGTTACATGCATCATTTCTACTAGATTCATTTAACAATTCAATATTCAATAAAATTATTCAACATGATTTTCCACGGTAAAACAAGCGCAGTGAAAATAACCAAAAGCTTTCTCCAGAACAACTTTTTTTCTCCATACCTCCGACACACATGTATATGCCCGCACTGTAGTAATGGACTACATAACCCGGAGCATCTGCGGCGCAGAACAGACCTAACGGTCTCAATGGCACGTACAATAGATTTAACTGCCCGGCTAGACCACCGACCTGCCGCTTATGGAAGTGTCTTGCCAGAGCTGCCACCTCCACGGCGCCAGAAACGTGCGTCTCAACGCTTGCAGCTGGAAGTAACATTGACTCTGCTGCAGGAACTCGGTGGGAATCTTGCTCAGACTCATGCACATGCAGGTAAGTGCACTCATTATTACATGGTACTTAGCAACTCAGAATTTTTAAGCCAGCAAACATCCAGCAAGCTCCACTGTCCGAATATAGACATCGCGTCTTCAAAAATTTTCCAATTGGTCGTACTCGAAATCAAAATTGTCAAAATTTGCATGCATTTACTCTCCAGTTCATTTTTGAGGCAGTTGTGCTTTCTATGAATTATATGCTTGAAGTGATTACTGTGAGTCCATTCTAAAGCCTTCCATACAATGACTTTCTTTCCCAAGGGGTGGGCAAACAGTGTTAAATATCTCAATAACTTCGACTGCAATGAGGCCATTTGATCTTAATTTATAAATGGCTCACTCTATCCCGAACTGGGACCTGATGCGTTTTGGTCCAAGGTAACGTGAATTCACCTGTTTTTCATGTGCATAACATTCTTAAGAATGCTACAACCACTGTATCAATGTTAAAATTGCGAAACTTCATAGATATAATATTGTATTATTCATAATCAATTGTATATTCGGTGGAAGCATGGCACTGTTTTATCGAGTGTTGACGAAATTACGATCGCGACTCCGTAATGGCCACATGCTGCTCATCGCTAGCATTTACACGGTAATCGAGTTTATACCTTCCCTTAGTCTACCGTGATGATTTTTCGAGATCTGAGTCTTCTTAAAGCATGATCTCGAAAAATAATATTTCTGCTGACGCTCGCATCATCAGATATCGTTTCAACGGATTTCAAAAGGATTCAGATATCTGAATACACAATATCTCACTTGATCGATTTCAGAGTGAGATTCCAAGCTGATTCAAATCTATCTTTTCGGCAGTTGTTTTCTTCAATCTTTTTAAACGTAGTGTGATTTTTCTGGTTGGTCCAGCTTTATTTGACTAATTCTTTCTTATCTGAGTCTGTTGATGCGAGCATCAACTTTGGAACCTGCACGGCAATTACAACAGGAAACTGTTCCTCAGCTATTGAAATTTTGTTACCCCGACTTCTCTGTGAACTTCGTCATTTTTTGGATCACAGTTTTCTCCGAAATGCACAGAAAATTCTCTCAAACACGGTTAAGGGGAGAACCGTGAAATAGTACGCGAGGTCTCGTAACTTATTTTCAAAAAAAGTGAGTCGAATAATTGCATCATTTTTCGTAGATTCTTTTTCAATACAGTTAGATTATCACTAAGTGAATTAAAAAAATAGTAGGAGTATTTGGTTTTCGACTGAGTGAAAAGATCGTCCGCATAGATTATTTATTGATGAAACCATGGGCTTCGGTTCTACAACATATCATCAAAGCATCGGAACCAAAACATTCCCTTTCATGCCAATAAAAAATGCAAAAAGAATTCCGTCAGATGAGTTGATTTGAATAATTTTGACTTTCTATTCTGAACCTACTTTACTTTAATTTTTGTCATGTTTCAATCATGATACACCATTTGAGAGTAATTTTATAGCTTTACATGAAGTAACTCTTAATGCCTTATTTCTATCTTCTGATGGGGAAGCTTGTGTCATGTTTGTGATGTGTCCGTGCTGTCGTTATATGACCCTATTCTCCACTTTATTTTGTTCTGAGCACGAGTACTTCTCGCTATTCCCAGTACTGCTTCTCGCAAATAACGCCAAGCCAATTAATAAACTTCAAGAGACTTCACTTTTTAAGTGAAAACTTTCTAAGCTCAATTTTGTTTTAATTCTTGACAAAACTTTCACTGTTTTCATCGTTATAAGAGGCATTCTTTGTAATTTACCACGAACGGAGGGTTAACTGGAATGAACTGTTCCTTTTATTTTTTTCTTCACTTTTTGAATGCTTAGGAAACTTTAACTAACCTTTAAAAGCTTAATTAAACATGTAATTGAACGCAACGCTTTGCTTTCCGTCAACATTGCTTTCAAGGTAAAGAATTTTGTTTCCACGGAAAATATTTACCTATTGTAAGCTTGGAATTTATGAATATTGTAGGTGAGAGTAGTGAAATCAGCGTATTACTCTATGCTATACGTGCATGTGGTTAGGAAAACAATTACTAAAATTGTTTCTTTCGTCAACACTTCAAATTATCTCTGAATCTCAAACGCTATCTCTCACTGGCACTACCATTATACCTAATTAATGCTATCTCTAACTGGCACTACCATTGTACATAACAAATGCTATCTCTAACTGGCACTACCATTATATGTACCAAACAAATGTTATCTCTAACTGGCACTACCATTATATGTACCAAACAAATGTTATCTCTAACTGGCACTACCATTATACCTAAATCAGGGAGAACACCGATTACATAAGAAATCAACAATAGTTCATTTGTTCTCTGTTAACTTACTGTGTAAAGTAGCACAGCTCAGCTCCCTAGGCCGAAATGCTTACCTCTGTTTTTTCTTTCTTGGTAAAGCCTTTCTGAATGTAAAACTCATACTGGTTCTTTTTACTCACCATGATAGCTATTTGTTTCGCTCTGAAGCCTGCAATTGCAAATCACACCCTAAAATGGCACAGCATCTAGTCAAACACTGGTGCACCAATAGGGAAACTTAACCTAACCTAAAATGGCGCAGCATCTAGTCAAACACTGCAGCACCAATGAGAAAAGCTTGTTTTTATTCGTAGCAGTTTTATGTTTTTATTTTCACGAGGTACATATCTTGTGAACATAGGCCATAGAGCAAAAATTTGAATCACCGTAAAATGTATAGATTTTTTATGAAGGCAAAACAATAACCCCATCGATGCATGAGCTGCTATTTC
>VOMN01106188.1:0-16153 GCA_014899125.1 Orchestia grillus | reverse complement strand
CCTCGTAGTAGCTGACCTTGAAGGTACCTCAGGGTACCTGACGATCAAGGTCCCTCAAGGTGCCTGATATTCAAGGTACCTCCCGCACACCGCGTGCACGATCCTGTCCCACATGCCACAAAGGCAGGTGGAGTACGCCGGTAGTACGCAGTGTAAGTCGAGAGACCAAAACGAGGTGTTACAGATGTGAATGCGCTGTTGCTTCATGGGATTCATGGCTTGGCTTAGGCATAAAATGACCCTCAGGCATTCCGAAATGTAGGCGAAACGTCAAAGTAGCTCAAAATACAGACAAATAAGATAAGAATTCATGATACCCGAATTGTATAGAACAAGTTAAGAGTTTGAAAGTCTACGTATTACATGTTAGTAACCAAGAAACAAGTTCTACGTTACCTGTGAAGTAGGCATACAAGAATGAAGTGTCAGCATCTACGTTACTAGTAAAGTAGGCATACAACGAATGAAATGTCAGCTTCTACGTTGCTAGTAATGTCGGCATAATGTATCATCTTCTACGTTACCTTTAAAGTAATCTACGTTACCTTTAAAGTAAGTATACAAGAAACCAGCGTGAACTTTTACGTTACTTGTACAGAAGGCATACAATGAATGAAGTGTCAGCTTCTAGGTTAGCAATAATGTAGGCGTAGAAGAATGAAGTGTCAGGATCTGACTTACAAGGCTCTGGTAGACCGAGAGAATGACGAGAGCTTAAAATCTCGTGGATGTGAATCAAGAAAGCCGAATTATGTTCATTTTTCTTGGCTCGTACACACAAAGACACCATATTGTCAACCAAAGAAGGAACATGGAAATTTCAAGCCAGAAATCGGTAATTTAAAATTGCGATAAAATAAGTCTTGACCCAAAATGGATTGAGAACAACTTAAATGGAAATGAAAATACCAAACCTCATATTATCTTTCTCCTGAAAAACTATAGTCATACTCCATGCAAAACTTCGAAAATACAGACATTGATACGGAAAAAAGAATGATGATAACTACACTGACAATCGAGTAAAACTAAGCATTATTCCACCTCATCCGAAGCTATAAACCGTTTATCGAATAGCTTAAATACGTCCTCAGTAAAAGGAATGGCAAATTATAACGCGTCAATAATTAAAGCACGAATAATAAAACTCTAAGGAAATTCAAATAAGTAACTAAGGGAATTCATAAAGGTAGTTTGAGAAAAGACAGGAAAAGGTGACAGCGTAACATAGCACACAAGTGTGTTAGAGAATTCATCAAGCGGCGTTTAGTAAGGAAAAGCAGATATAAGGAAAAGCAATCGACATGACTTTATAAACAAGTATTTTTCAAGTTTTTTCTTATTAATATCAATATCTTTGAAAAAGAAATTTTTACGCATAGCACAGTGCCGAACCGGTCAACAAAGGTGTGATTAAACGCTCAATAAAATACGTACAACTACGAAAAAATATTCGAAAACATATAGTTACGCAGGATTTTGCTCTCGGACGAAAAAAAAAACCGCAACCTCTAAAGTTCGCCTGAGTTTCAAAGTTCGACGATACTACATAACGTATGCATGTAATCGAATCGCAACTTAAAACAATGGTCTCTTGTTGTATGTCAAATTTATCGAAGTAGCTCGAGAGAAAATTTCATCTCATATAGACTGGATGTTGAGAACCATGGGCTATACATAGATATGTTGGGGCGAAGGAATCACATCTGTCAATTTAAAAAAATACCCCGGCACTGATGGATCGACCGGCCTTTCAATCGATTAAAAAAGGCAGAAATTTAAGGAAGGGACAGACATGGATGAAAAATGTACTAAGCCCTGGTTTATTATCTTTGAAAATAATTTTTCATGATATTGCCACGCTGACATCTTCCTCCCGTGTTCCAATCCCTGGGGCCCGAAATTTTTCACCGATCCGACGGATGGTCTCCACGTCCAGACTGCCCAGCGAACTTTGTCTGCTCTCTCTCTGAAAAAAGAAAAATTATTCAGAGCATGTAAAGAACTCATATGCTATGAAATTGAAAGTTGGCTCCATTTCAGAATTCGAGATCTTTTCATTCCAATGAAAAACATACGGCAAGGAAGTTGAAACTTTTAGAAAAAATCAAACCTTGAGCCTATAAATATCCTGTAAAACACTTCATCACGCCAATAAAATACTTCACAGTTTTCGAACCTGCAGAAGGGCAAAAGTAGATCGTCAGAACTGGAGAAATTAATCAACCGCATGATAAAACCTTCCTTACTTTTAGGAGATGCAGTGGGAATTTTTTCTTCGCCAATTTATCTTCCCATTACATGACGAACGTGGCATACGTGAAATTTACTGTACAATTTCTCCTTCTGTTATCGGAATCAATGTACGGAGCTGAACCGAATGCTCGTTGCCAATGAAGTCCGTTTGTGGCTTCAGAAAGTACCACGATGAAGTTAAGTGGAATTAGCAATAACCATGTTTGTAAAGTACTTTAAATACAATTTCACCCTTATGTATGTACTTAGAAAAACATTGTCATACTTCTATGATCTAGCCAACCCCGTTCAGGTTTTCTGAACTCCCCAGTTCATTTCCGAAAGACCCAGCACACGGGAGCTATTACTGCCATCAATACCCGATGCGGAAGCATAAGTAACATGAGCATTCCTTCCATTACTAAACCGAAATTAAATTCTAATACATGAAATTTTGCCGCTTACCTCATGGTGCGAGAAACATCAAAACGTGGTTTGCTGGGCGGCCGTTCGGGCGGCTCTCACAAGTCGCGCAGCTGTCCGGCGTAGGGCGAGTGCTTGATGCCAAAGCTATACTCGGGCAGCTGGGGCAGGATGTTGGTCTGCGGACACACCGACCAACGTGACCGTAAAGTGCGTTACATCAAATTTTGTTGCTATCTACAGTCCTAAATTGCAACTCGTATTCTGAGTAACTATGAATTCAAATTACGACCCATCTAAAGCGTGAAATGTTTGTTCTTACATGTACATTCAGCTAAAGCGCTGTTGAAGCTCAAGAATGATGATAATGATGTACGAAATGTACACAAAATCCTAAAGTAACGTGGATTAATTCAAAAGAGAATTCACGGGTTCCCTGTGCTGAATAAAAACGAAAGGACAAGCAAACGGCTTATCATATTTCTTCGTCACGTGAAATGGGTACGAACATTGAATGAAACACGTAAGACCAATAATGACCGCAAATGAAACTTCACTTCATTGTGAACCGTCCATCTAAGCCTCCCATAGTGACCTATGAGAGGAACACACTTTTGAGTGATTCATACCTAAGATAAATTTTGAGCGAATTTTGTATTTACAGCGACCAAAACAAGTCAATAAACGAAAAGAAAAAGTAGGTTCCATTCGAAACAATTTATTTATAATTTATAATTATTTTGTGGTCCAGATCAACCTTCATTTTGTTCATTTTATATTCTTTGTCATTGTTCCTGAATGATGATGAAAGTTACTTGATTACCGTTGCACGTAATTTAAGCATGTGAACTATATGTTGACGTGCTGTTTTAATTTTGAAAAGAATCATTTTACAACCAGGGCTCTCGGAAGCATTTCATGGAAAGTTTATAATTAAAATGAATCGGAGTTTTGAATAACTCAAGATCAATAACTCAACAACATTTTGTTTATGACACTATTAAAAGTTGTTCTTTTAATTATGGAATTAGGCATCGTGTTACACTTGCAGAGATGGTCATGTTTCAATAATCTTCATATTTTCAATATAATTAAATAAATCTGTTCTTAACTGCATCTACCATAAACTTTTTTTACGAGGTACCTCTCAATGACACAACTCGAAAGAAAACTCCGTTTCTCTGTCAGTGATACAATTTTTTTCATCTAGAATACAAACAAATATCCGAGTAACTATCTTGAATCAATTACTTTTTCGAAATTACTTTGAATGGATACATAATCGTTACAGCAATGTTTCATTGTATAGCGGTACCTTAAAGGAAGACAACATAAGCGCACTTTAATGCTGGAGCTCCCCTATCACAGAAGGGAAGCGTCAGCTCAGCTTGCAAAGCTAATTAGACGGGAACGCGTCCTCGCAAATTACCTTTAACGTCTACAACACAAACACAAGCAGGCCAGGCAGTGCGTTACTACAAATACTAAAGGTTAATCAGCGCGCAGGTTGCAGGCAAAATAAAATTAATGGCGTTATTTTCCTTATCCTGTGTTTAATTAACAATAAGCTTAAAAGCAAGATAAATCAACAAATGACTCGGTGCGCCTTAAGTCCTATAGAAAATGCATTATGTTCATCGTTAAGCTAACCATAAAATTATGAAGAATGAACTATTGTTCATACCGAATCATTTCACAATTTCACGTCAACGGGTGGGCTTAATCTCTGCCTATAACCTCGTTGACTTATTATCAAGTCATAAAAATGCCTAGATATCACAGCTATTTGATCGATATTTTTACCGTTGCGTGATTGTAAGCCCATCATTACTAAAATACAATAATTACGAATATACTCTGAAAGTTAAAATTTTATCAAGGGAGAAAGCAAGAAGAATATTTGACAACACTGAATGTTTGAAACGTAATAAAAAACTCACGCAGCACGTTAGCATCTGAATTTATAATTTTGTTTATTGAAAATTAAATGAAAAGATGACCTGATGACGAAATGTCAGTAAAAGTACGAAACTTAGTTCGAATTCAATTAAAAAGTAAAGGAAATGAGAAGAAAAACTTGAGATGCGCGAGAAGATAACAGGGTACGGATCTGGAGGACCACCTCGGACCTGCCACCACGGACCATTCCTACCTTGTCAGGGGAGTAAGCGTTAGGTGCTGGCTTAGGTGTTTTGTCTCCTGGAATCTCCGTCTTAGGCGCCATTGTGAAAACAGGGAACTTGGTTTTGCAACTGTCCATGTCAATGGCTTCATACGTCCCTGGAGCTGGAACGTTTTTCTTGTCGAGAATTTCGATTTTAGCTCCCATGGAGAACACAGGCAACTTCTCTCTGCACACGTTCACATCTGGAGCTTCGTACGTACCAGGACCTGGAACTTTATTCTTGTCGTGATCTTCAATCCGAGCACCAATGGTGAACTCGGGATCACGCCGCATGTACGAGTCCATGTTTGCTACCTCGTATGTACCTGGCGCAGGTACATTGAATTTGTCTACAACTTCTATCTTAGGCCGCATTGTGTAGGATGGAAGTTTCTCTTTGATCGCATCGATATCAATTGATTCATAGGTTCCAGGTCCAGGAACCTTATTTTTATCGACGTCTTCAATTCTTGGCCTCATAGTGTACGCTGGTAATTTGTCAAGATACACGTCAGTGTCAGGAATCACATAAGCGTTAGGGGCAGGAACATTGTTTTTAATTTTATCTTCTATCTTCATTCCCATGGAGAACTCGGGTAATCTGGCTTTGTAGGCATCAACGTCGACAATCTCATAAGTTCCTGGAGCGGGCACATTCTTCTTGTCTTTTTCTTCTATCTTTGCTCCCATCGTGAAGACAGGTAGTTTAACTTTATAAGCATCCATGTCTCCAGTTTCGTAAGTTCCTGGACCTGGAACATTGCTAAGATCCTTATCCTCAATTTTTGCTCCCATCGTGAAGACAGGCAGTTTTTCTTTGTACGCGTCAACGTCCGTCACTTCGTATGCTCCAGGCCCTGGAACGTTCCTCCGATCCTTCTCCTCAATTTTAGCTCCCATCGTGAAAATCGGTAGTTTGGATCTGAGCACGTCGATATCGGGCGCTTCGTATGTTCCTGGGCCAGGTACATTCATCGCTTGAGGGTCCTTTATGCGATGAGAAAGTGTGAACTGCGGGCCTCTGTCTACCATGCACTGTGAGAACAACGAAGCATGCAAACCAACGAAAAATTAAATTAGTTTACTGAATGCAGTTCAATGAGACATGAAAGAGAGTGCATTGTCCAACTTGATCGAAGTGCAATGGAGCAATAGCATGATCGAAGTAAATTTCCACGGCTTTGCTCAGTGCAACCGGCTAAATACAGTGGGCTACTCAATTCCGCAAATTGGATAAATAAGCACAATGATCGTGAAAGTAGGCCTTCAAGCAAAGAATTTCTGATATTTTAATACCATTTAAATTGGTGAGTGGAATTATATTAGTTCCACTGATAGAAATTACGGAGTATATTTTCCACAGTTTATGAAGGCCAACTCAGTTCTGGTGTGGTTTATTTATTCAAAATGCACTGTCCCGTATGTTTTGCCAGTATTTCCAAAAAATAAAAATCTGATGAAATATTAAAGCAAAGCACACAACTACGGTGAACTGCCCGTTTCTTCCCAGGCCACAATGTGAGAAAACAAAAGGTAATTGCAAAGCATCAAACTACTACAGATAAACAAGTAATTCTATAAAAAATTATAAACTAGGTCTATACTCACCCCATCGTCATTGCAAAATAATACATAAATACCTAATTTTTTGACTCACCACCAGTTGATTTATTTGCATCAAATTTCCATCAGCCATTTTTGACTTGCTTGTTTGGTGTAGAAACATCACGTTAGGTTAAAAAATCCCAGGCAATGATGTAAAAGGCAATGATGCAACAACAGAAACCAGTTCTCAGTCTAACTTTTTCAACGACATTGCGACAAATAAGTATGTGGCGGGGATACCTGCGCTAGAACGTCCAAAATTGTAGATAATTATAGATGCCCGATCGAGTAAGTTAGACTGAGTTCCACGCATGCATAAAGAACAAGATAGAAGCCGAGAAATGTTAGTGGAAGATTTCCATTCTTCCTCATCTTGAAATCCACGGGCATATTTGTTAGACCAACAGTACTCAGCATGTCAGTCAACATGCAAAAGTCTAGCTTGAAAAATTGCTTGAACAAGTACAGACCTGATCAGGATCGTAGGCATTTGGAGCTGGTTTTATTGTTTTGTCTGTGGGCTCAGTAGTCTTTGGGGCCATAGTAAATGCTGGTAACTTCGATTTGCACACATCTAAATCAATAGGTTCGTATGACCCAGGTCCAGGTACGAGCTTGAAATTGTATTCTTGAATTTTCGTGCCCATCGAGAACGCTGGTAACTTAACCTTGTAAGAATCTAAGCTTCCAGGTTCATAGGCCCCTGGACCTGGAACGAAGTCTTCTGTTTTTTCTTCAATTTTGGACCCCATTGTGATAGCTGCTATTCTTGCCTTTATCACATCCAAATCAGTAGCTTCATAAGCTCCAGGCCCAGGTACGAAATTAATAATTTTTTCTTCTAGCCTGACGCCCATAGAGCATGACGGCAGTCTAGCCTTATATGCGTCTAAGTTTCCAGCTTCGTAGCTTCCTGGACCAGGAATAAAGTTTTTGTTTTCTTCCTCGATTTTCACACCCATAGTGAAAGCGGGTAGTCTAGACTTGCACGCATCCAAATCCCCTGCTTCGTATGTACCTGGGCCAGGAACGATGTTTTCATTTCTTTCTTGAATTTTTGACCCCATTGAGAAGGCTGGCAACTTGGCTTTTACGGCGTCCAGGTCTCCAATTTCATAGGTACCAGGACCTGGAACGATGTTTTCATATTTTTCTTCAAGTTTTGCCCCCATTGAGAAAGCTGGTAATTTGGACTTGCAGGCATCCAAGTCTCCTGCTTCGTATGTGCCTGGACCAGGGACGATATTCTTGTTGCTCTCCAAGAATCTTTGCCCTAAGCTGAACTGGGGACCTCTGTCACTTAAGCTCTGGGTCGAAGTAAAGTCAAGAAAAGGGTTAGGAAACAGAATTAATATTGAGTCTGTGATTGCTTAGAAATTTTAGTGACTTGTTAGATAAATTGAGACAAAAAGTTCAAACTTATTCATGTTCAAATTAAAGGGGATTTGTAAAATATGTTATTAAATTAAACTAATCAGCAAAGTAAATGCAAGAATTAATACAGTTTATTGGACATGATTTTAAAATGTAGAAATTTGTTGTAAGAAAAAACTATGTGGTCCAACTAAAAGCCAAGAATTGAAAACGAAAATTAATGTATTTTCTTACCGTGTTCGACAATAAGTGAAATATTAAAGAGGGGGAATAAAATTTATTATCATACACATGTAAAAAGCTTCAGTAATGCATTTTTGTGATGGAACGTGAAGAGTAAGATGAGAAAACTGAGCCTAAAGACAGTACGCTTGGCAAAGAATTTATTTTCATATATATATATGCATAAAAAATTGTAAAAGTTGAAAATTAGAAAGAAAACTTCGAAAGAAAATTAAAAAAAGTTACAGAACCTACAGAAAATGAAGAAAAACACATTAAAATTTCTTACCGTTCCCAGGTGAACTAAAATCGTGACTAAAGTTGTGCAGTCAGTGCCATGCACAAAGCCACAAACCTTTACGAGTGTGAGACTAAACTATAGACTGATAAGGATTTAAAAACTAATTTTTACATTTGAATCATTAATCCCTAGTGCACAGGTAATTCAATAAGTAGATCTCAGTTTAATTCAATGTAATTGAGAACTGATAAAGACTTCTAATCATTTAGCGCATGATGACGTACTGCGATGATCGTTGTAAGGGTGCCCTGCCAATACGGTTTTCAAGTGGCAGTGTTCCTAGCGTGACGACCATACCGACTCTATTTCATATCTTCACTTATTCCATTGCTTTAAATTTACAGCGAAGAAGCAACGAATAAAACAATTTACTTGAGCAAGACGACAAGCAAGTGCTCGTGTTAACGAACTGAGCTAGGAGTGCCGATGCCAGTTTTTTGTCGAGATCTTTGTTCTATTGCAGCCGAAAACCTTAAAATGAAATAGAATCTCAGAGATACAACATGTAGAGCAAATTAGTTAGAAGAGGTACCTTTTCAGGGGTGTATACATTAGGTCCAGGCTTCTGAGTGTGGTCAGCAGGGACGATGGTCCTTTGGCCCATCGAAAAAGCAGGGCTGTGTTCCGCCTTGTAAACATCGACTTCAGCACTGTCGTAGCTGCCGGGGCCTGGCACCTGAAAACGATAACTTGATAAGCTCTGCACTAATGTCCTGATCAATAAGTGTAGAATATGATGAACTTTATTTCGCGAAAGCCTACTCAACGAGCAGTGAGACTAATTCGCCTGGGGCCGTGAATTAATTCGTACCCTCTGAGTGAAAATTATGAATCCACACTGAGCAACTGAAAGACCTGCCAATGCTCAACCAAAAATCAGATTCCCAATGTTGTGGGAGCCGGCCTTGAATAATTGATCATATTCACTTTTTAATTTAATTCTTGCTCAGTTTCACTATCAATCCACGAGAGGATTCCCGAAACAGCTGCTGCTGTCGTTAAAATTGAGACCTCCCTGAAAATCAATTGATGCCGCCCTGAAAATAAATTGAGACCGCTCTGAAAATGAATTAATGCCGCCCTGAAAATAAACTGATGCCACCCTGAAAATCAATTGATGCCGCCCTGAAAATCAAGTGTGCGCGCTATTGTGGCCAGGTTAGGGAAGCTGATCATCCAAGATAAGCTACAGCTCAAAGGCAGGTGAAAATGATTTAGCTCACTTAAGTTTTGTACAAGCTAAACTTCTGAGTCAACAAAAAGGAGTGCCCTAATATACGAGGTGTCCCAAATTAGCCTACTCGCTCTTTGCCTACTTAAGTCAAACAAACAAGTCAAACGGAAAGTCAAAAGTATATGTGAAACGTAAAAGTCAATTAAACAAGGCAAATATAGAAGTCAACATACAATAGTGTAGTGTCTCCTGTTTTCGTCGTACAGCTTCGCGCACGCGACATAAATTCACGTTCGCTTGGCTTACGTACCTTCATCTTATCCTCGGCGTCTCTGGCCCGTCCCGATATTGTGAACGCTGGGGAGGAGGCCTTCCCGCCCTCCATCACCGGTCCCAGCAGGGTCGGGATCACGTAGCTGTTTGGTGCTGCAGTAAACAAGAAGGACGTACAATTCAGTTTTAGCAAGGGCACGTATGACCCAACTGAGGCTTGTTGCAAATCTGTTGCATCCTAAACCACTGAGCTTCTTAACATGTCTTTGAATATGAAAGAGAGACGACGAAAATTTAATTGCATGTTAAAATGAGCCTCATGCAAGTCAAGAATAATGAAACAGTTAATACCGTCTGCTAGATACGGAAGGCGTTATATTGTATGCTTTATTTTAAAGGGGGCGAACACAGGCATTGTCCAAAAATATTTGGAAATACATGTCTAAAGTAATGCAAAATCCCTTGTCAATATTTTGAATATCGCTCACCGAATGAACAGCACTGAACAGTTCATAATCCTAATAATGACGTTCACGAGGAAAAGAAAACAGAGCAGCCACTCTTAAATCAGACATTACAATGAATGACCAGCTGATGCTCACCTGGAACTCCGTTGGGTTTGTACGTGTCAATTTTGGCTCCAAAAGAGAACTTGGGAGACGCCTCCAAAATCACCTCGCCCCCTTTCTCGGGGCAGTAAGCGCCTGGAGCGGGGGTCATGAACGGCTTTGGATCCTTAGTCTTCATGTGCATGGAAGGAGCAATCACCTCCACCTTCCCTGCGGCGCGAAATAAAGATTAATATGTGTGCCAAAACAGTGGGTCATGAACAAGGTTTTTCGAAGCGTTGGGTCTTCCATTGGTCTTCTTTTAATGAAGTGTCACAAGTGTCAAGGCGTGCAGTATGCTCTAGTACACACAGGGTACAGTGTAGTGCAGTGTACTGCACCTAACTGTATCCAAATTAGCACTGTACATTCTAACCAACTTAAAAACGTTGTGTGGTTAAAATCATACTCTCTTAAAGCCATAAACACTAAAATAGAGGCCTATAAAAGTATTTACACAGCTGACGGTAACGCTAAAGTCAATCATCCGCAAATTTCTGGGAGCGAACCGAAAGAGAATAGCAATATAAGAGCTCGACATCAAGCAAAAACTTTCTCACAAGGACTTAAATGTTATTTGGTGACCCAAGCACCCACCTTTCTTAGTGACGCCGGCGACGGTGTAGGTGCCAGGTCCGGGCACGGTGTTCGGCTTGTTCTCGCCGTGCCGCGCCGACAGCGTGAAGGCGGGGGACCGGCTCTTGACCACGCTAGCGCTCGCCCCTGCGATGACGATTATAAAGTAATGTACTGTGCATTACAGGTTAATGTACTGTTGCAGAGTAATGCTTGACCCCGTTAGCGTTCGCTACTGTAATGTCTATTGCAGATTAATGTAAGGTTAATTAAGGATACCCGTAAGGATACCCGTACTCCGACGTGGACAAGTTAACTTTTTTCTCCTAATTAGTAGTCCTTAATTTTGGGTGAGCGAACTCACTGAATTTTCAATTCTGTATAAATAACCTTGAAATGAGTTTACTAGTCCCACCGTCACCTACCCCGGTATTGAAGGGACTATTTCCGAGTGTACTCATACATTTACAAAAATTAGGAAAATCCCTTTAATGTGGCGCGCGTTCCTCAAAAAATATGTCCTTGAACACGTTTATTTTTAAATGCATGACTTTAAATTACGTTTAAAAAATATGTTTACGCATGATATCATTAACGCCTAACGACCTATTTAATTACGAGTTCATTATTTAATCCTCTACCTAACTAACTCACTGGCGAGCATTTATCACCGATTTTTCAAGCTTTAGAATTTAGTTTTTACTGATTACATGTTGGATGAACTAAGTTGAATTATGTCTCTCAACTGAGTCCATCCGACGGACCCATGGATGCGTACGATATGACTCAGTTGAGTTCATCAAAGGAAAATGGGTTAAAAACATTGCTACTGATCATATTATGAAAAAGTGAGAAGGAAAAATCAAATAAATTTGCCTTGCTTTATGCAAATGCCTTGGAGAATGCTAGCGACCTCATAGACTTCATGAAATGTGATAAGTAATAATAATTTCGCAAGACATATTTATTTTGCTATATTTTGCGGTGTAAGATATATTTTTGATATTATTTCATAAGAAAATTATTTCAGAAATCACTCTATGCAAAAATATTGTTGCGATTATTTTGCTATCTTTGATATAACTAATGCAGCTTTTTACTAAAAATGCAGACTTAAAAATTGAGAACAATATTAAAAAGTTGTGATAAAACGTGCAAACACTTTTTTCAGAGTCAAACCTTCATGTAAATTAGCAAACTGAGGAAAATTTTTTAAACGAAATACATCGAAATAAATCAAGTGTCTAACTTTAGAGGAAAGAAGCAAAACAACACCGATCTTCAAGTTAAAAATACCAGCTAACAGTTTGTGGAAACCAAGTGTAAAAGCATGCACGGTTTTCTCTTTTTACAGTAGATTTACTTTGCGTTATGTGATTTATTCTGCATTGATGCAAATCACTTGAAACGAACGAATAAAACACTTTTAAAGGTCAAACCGTCTCTTTTCCGAGCAGACAAAGCCATACCCGAACTGGAGGTTCCACCCACTGCAAATTATATCTCGGAGCAGACAGCCGTCCACATCTAAATAAAAAATATCCTTGCGCTCGCCCAGCGAACGTGTGGGCGGGTGCAGGACTCCAATGTTTCCCGCTACGGATTGGACGAAACTTTGTGAAAACATTGAGCATTTTAAGATGTATTTCACTCTCGCCGTCTTCACGTGTATATTTGCTTGGGTAAAAGTTCAAGCTGATATTCTGTACATTTACACATAACTAATAATTGAAATAATTCAAGACTGTGTTTTGAGGAAGGGCGAATGAAACATCATTTCTATCCTGAATAACAATAATATGAGTTGCGAGTCAGGAACTGTATTTTGTATCGTATAACAGGGCCTTAATATAACATAGTCGTTTTATCAGAATTACCTGCGAGTTGTTTTCGCTTAAAATAAAATAAAACGATGGAGGTTATAAGTGAAGAAATTAGCGACAGATTCTATACGGGAAGGCGATCAAGTGATGAAGTATGTTTCATATACTCACACAGCTCATGCGTAACTTAATCACGCAAACGAACAGTCACGACATTGAAAATGTTTTGTATTCAATAAAATATCCACCTATTAAGGACACTATTTTGTATCATTTTAAACAATTATTGTACGCATGAAAATTGATACTCGTACATTTGAAAATACAATTTTTGGATCACTCAGGTCAACGGGTGGACTAGTCACAATGTTGCATCAAAATGTATAATGTTGGATGAGTTCCTGCAATATTGCCGACACGAATCGTTTTTCAAATAAGCTATCAAATTAAAAGTAACTGAGTTTTACACAAATTAAAAGTTAAAAAATTTTAGATTCGGCGTCCAAATTGAGGAAACCTCCTCCTCATATTTCGTGAAACCATTTTTTCACACGTCCTCAACGGGAACTTTTCCGTTGCCTTTTTTTTAATTGGATCACCAATCAGTGTGCTTTTCTTATATTGAATTTTGAGAATTTATGAAGCACACCAAGAATGGACCACTTGTCTACTTTTCGTAGCCATATTCTTCCACCCCAGTGCATTTGTCATTGTAGTATTTGTACTTATTGCTTCTTTATGTATTCGTACCTATTACGCCCCTTTAAGTCAAACATTTAATGAGTTAACTCGCACAACGCTGAAACATTTGATAAAACTCGTCCTTGCCGTGGAAGGGTTTAAAGTGGGATGGCATGATCCGCTCCTGAGGTACGTGGGCTGGCCACAAGGCGAGAGTCCGCCCACGCTAGTGTGGGTTGCCGGCCGCATGATCTGGAAGCTCATTTGCCTGCAGTCCGGCTCCCTGCGACTGGTTTTTATGCTCGACTATTGAATTGACGATCTCTGTCGTGCATGTTTCAGGTCTTCTTTTCGAGTCTTATATGTCGTGAATCCTTTTCAGAGAATCTGTTTTTCATTGTTTCCGTCTACACACTCCTGTGAAAGTAGGTTTACAAACTGTAAGCCAACTGTCGAATCACACTGAATTTCAGACTTTTAATTGAAAATGTAGAGTAGGAGTACTGATGAGAGTACGTTTACAAAAAGTTTTAACAGTGATCAACTGCCTCTAACGATTGTCTCACAAACCTTTTATTATTGCGGTCATATCGGGTAACAAGTATCTGGTAACACTACGAACATAGCTTGCCTTAATCAAGATTTTTCATCCAACTGCAACTGTATGACGAGTTGTCTTCTCCAAGTTAGAGTCCCCATTTGCCAGAGCTCTCAGTGAGCTGGAATGCAGCTCGAAGTGTGCCTTGCATCATAGGACTTCGCGACAATAGATTAGCGTTAAATCTTTCTTACTTCGTTTGGACGCCAAGTGATAGTATAATGCGTCAACCATTTTAGTGTGGCAAATCCGTTCGTGTCACTAGGAGGTAAAGTCAGCACGCAGGATGATACGCCGTACTCATGAAAATCCATACAGACGGCATCGAAAGAGTACATTGTGTTTTTTTGATCGAAAAAACTCTCGTTCTTTCTAAAATAATAACAAACCTGAACTGAAAATTCCAGATTTAATATTTATAAATAACTCTCCCATCTGCTCCGGAACCATAAATGAAAAACGCAACTTGGTTTGATAGCAATTTTTCTTGCACCAGAGTAGAAACTGATGGAATTTTGAGGTGCCTCTTTGAATTTCGCTGATCCAGCATGGTCTGATTAACTAGACGAAGCATTTCTCCCATTAATTAAAAAAAATTTGTCTCGCATTTCATGGCTAAATCGATCCGTAATAAACCTGTTCACGAGAGATGTGTGTGGCTGCGAGATGTTCACCAAGTATAGACCTAAACTTGCAAGCTCGCCGTGGGGTGTGATTCAGAGAGCAGAGTTGTGCCTGCGAGGGAGGCACAGACGACCTGAGTCACTCTAGCGCCCACGCTGGGCTGTAACGCGTGGATGGGTTTTGATAACTGAAGAGGCTCTTCTTCATGTTCTTCGAGAGATTGAATTTGTTTTAAAGGCGACAATGACTAGGAGGAATCAACCCTGATGGGAAAGGTCTAACGATGTTGAGTCGAAATACGTGTATGATGTCCATAGAAATTTTAACAAATTGGTCGTCGTTGATTCATTTAAATTATATTGTGTAGGAGTGGACAAATTGATAGTTTTCGAATTTTCCTTGCTTTGGAGTTTAAAATGATGAATTTAATAGGAAATAAAAATTAAGTTCGGTGACATAATTTGTGTTCATATAAAGCCAGAAAGTTTGAGCATAAAAGCAATTACTATAATTTATGGTTCTGAAATAGTTTCAGTACTCTAAAAATGAAACTTTTTCAGACAATAAACAGATTTCACCGCACGCCTTTGTTTAAGTAGACCTGAAATGGACGCTTAACAATCAGCACAAGCTTTTTTTAAATTACAGCTGCTACAAAAGCAAGTTGACAGCACCGAAAATATTCGAAAGCTTTCACAGCTATTTCTCAAACGCTCATAACATTTACTCTCTTAGACAACATCTTCCTTCTAACGAAGAACTGCTGCGACGTAGAAAGCTATTGTTCAATATATTTTTCTTATGTGTCGCGACACGAGCTAGGAAACTGTCCGTACACCAAGTGTGAGGCAGGAGATCGGAAGTTGTCACGGTGCAGGATTCCAAATGCTCGCTGGCAACTGGACTCCTCATGGACGCCGTGTGGCCAATGATCTCACAGACTCTGACTTCAGTGCGAATTTCCAGAAATCCTGATTTTAAGGTGCGTCACACATAGTGATGTAAAGTCGTTCATAAAATGCCGCAGTCCCTTCTTCGGATTTAAAAGCGAAGTTGAAAAATACCAATATGAAAAATTGTTTTTCTCTTCCTTAATTTAAAAAAAATTCTCATTCCAGGATTGAAAATGGACATTGATAATTCGTTGGGAAAATTATCCAACATTAAAAAAACTTGCTGTATTCTGTAGATATTTAAAACAATTTATCGACGAAATTTCCAACAAATGGCCAACTGTGGTAGCAGTTGTCATTCAACATATCGTTCACATCGTTTGCCGTCCCTCGGATTGAAGTGCGGAAATGAAATCCCTTGAACACCTATGAGCCGCATCGACCCGCCCACACACTGCACTGTACGGATGGCATAGGTATGTTCAAATAAGGTTATATACTTGGCCCAATCAAGACCAATTATTTTGGTGACAAGACTGCGTTTAGTTTTGTACGAAAAACTGGCTGCAACCATACATA
>VOMN01106168.1:0-15041 GCA_014899125.1 Orchestia grillus | reverse complement strand
TACATATTTTAATTTGAAATTTACATATTTTAATTTGAAACTTACATATTTTAATTTGAACTTTACTTATTTTAATTTGCAAGTAAAAAAGTGTAGAGTAAAAAGAAAAATTAATACACAAAACTAGTATGTTTTTGCATGCATTTACTTCGTGTTTTTCCAATTAAACTTATATTCTCCCGAAATAGATCCACACCTGACATACACAATTATGGAAGGAGTTAGAATTATTTTATATTAGATAAACTTATAGTGAATCTTTCTTTTGTTTTTGAAAATTTCCCTACCTTGTACAATGCATATATATAATATACATACCTATCCATGTATTACGATTCATAACTTGATATTTTTCGTTTAGCTATTACTAACTAATAAATTTGCACGTGAACACCGCGTAAGTCTTCATCCACTCTCTACTACGCATTTTACCCTGAAATTCTCGGGATGTCTTCAAGTACAACCCCCAAGTACTTTCCGCTGGCCTAAATACATCTAGTCAATACACCGAACATTCTATGAACAATCTGTTCACTGGCATAGATATGTTAAGTCAATACACTTGAGATTTTATATACATACGTTTTACACATTTTGAGTTAATACACCGCCGATATGAATACACAATGATTTTACTGACGGGAATAAATAAAGGTAAATACACTGGAGAGTTGAACAACAATCATTTCACACGCGTAAATATACGACACACACAGGCTAGAAGTGTCAATACTTTCTCACATGATGCAGACGCCGTCACTCTTAAAAAAGATACGTGCTTCATCAGTATCTTCCAATCAAGGTCTCCATCGCCCAGCCGTTGTCGTTATTTTCTATTGAAAAACATCAGAAATGCCAGCTTTCCTCCCACCGCTCCCTGCAAATTGAACAGATGGCGCATTATTTTCTACTCAGTTACGTTTCCGCTTTATGATGCATTTGACTTTCATCCCCTAGAGCGAAAAAGCTCGTGAAAGTGAAAACTCTCAATGAAAATTGAATGTTTGCTTTTCAAAACGTCCCTTTTTACATCGCGTCGCCTTTTTATTTTCCACGAGATTCCCCCACATGGATCGACCAATCAGCCTTTCAGTGAAAATTGAAATATGCCGAACTGACCTCACGGTGCTGTCAATCTTCGGTCATGAAAAAAATATTAATACGCATACAGGTGGATAAATCAAAGCCTCATGAATGCTGTATTGTACTTTGACTTTTGGTTTGTCGATCACTATTCGATATTCAAATTTACCACGTGGCGAAATGTTAAGAATAATTTTACTTTAAGAGAGGAACTACTTGGAAAAATGCCTGTGTAATATTCGTTGAAAATTCTTCTCGCGTACTCTCTTTGAAAATGTGCTCCAAAGCACACATAACCGCATGTAAAATAAGGCTGCGCGGTCAGTAAATAAACTTAATGCGGCGGAAGCACACAGTGTGCGGCCAATTCGAGCCAAGGCTTGTAAAATTTTAGCTCACAATTTGCATTTATTGGAGCTGATGGAAGCGAGACCCCAGAAAGGCCTTTCGAGAAGCTAAGCGGCAAGAGGGGGACCGACTGCTTCTAAAGTCTGGTGAAAACTTCCACTTTCGCTGACAGATCATCAATTGGTGGCACCCTAGAGAATTTCCCGAGATGAATCGACTCATTTGGGCGGATTGCAATGCTCCCAGTGCCACTATGGAGTCCGTGCGTTTCCTTATATAGCGCCTTCGATCCATCTGTCTTCTGGAAATGAGAAACTGTGCCTAGAAAACACGGACAAACTTCTGGGTTTTTCATCGCTGGTTTTTCTGACGACTTTATTCGGATGGATAACGTTAGAAATAGACGGGAGGAAAGTTTTGGGATTTAAATGAACCAATGCTTACGATTTTTTTAGCTTTTTTATGTGGATCACAAAATAACGGATTTGAAATTCAAGAAGTTATTCGGTTTAAGAAATCGGTGCATGGAGAGTCCTTTTTTTCAAATGAGGAATTGATTAAAAAACGTATCCACTATTTTAAAATTGATTTGCTTCGTTAAAAATAGAAAACTGTCACAAATGAAGCTTTGTGTTCTCCCAACACGAGTAGTGTAGAATACGAAAAACAATTTAAACAAACAATTTTTCACCACAAATGTTACACCATTTAAAGAATATTAAAGATAAGGGTTTCTTGAACTATTACAATGAACAATTTTATAAATAGTTATTTGAGGGGCACGGAAAAGTTTTATGGCTTCAAGGAAAACTAATGAAGAACAATTTCTCGGCTCTAGCTGTTCTTGGTTATTAATTCCATTAGAACGCTCCGTCTTCGAGCTCTTAGCGTCTTGTGTTCTATTCTCCCAGGCATTACGAAGAATTTGTACCTTTGTACACAGAAAATTCCTGCCACCGATTGCGGCATACGTTGGACGACTGATAGGCAAATGCTTCAGAGTCTAGTCTAAAAATTTCGTTGTATATATCAGGCGGGGGAGCAGAGTATGCGATGTCTGAGAAAATGCACGTAACAAACATATATAGCTATCAGAAAATATTAACGTATAATATTATTATAATCTGCTTTATTTTGTCCTAAATTTCGACAGAATTCTTAGATTTACTTTTTCAGTTTTACTTGGGTATTCAGTTTTATTGCCATGAGGAATCTAACCGTTGAATAAACGTTCAATAAAGATATATTCCAATTTTACTCCACTATTACAAAAAACTTAGAAAGCAAATGAGGCATCTCCCTATTTAGCATCCCAACTCCCCTCGCGCCATTTGCCTCGAGCAAACCGAGAGTCATCTTCATCAAGACCAGCAATGTAACAGCAAACATTTTTTTTAGCACTTTGATAACAACTCCGCATATCATGTTACGCCTTCTCATACTGTGCACATTGTTCAGAAACGGTAATAAACTTTTTCAAGAAGGAATATCAGGAATGGAATTAAATACTAAATTCAACCTGCCGCAGAAGTCCAACTTCCGTGTGACTCGTGATCTCTGCGTGTACACTTACTTTAGTGTACTCCGTATATATTTCACGCAAAATGAATGTACAAATCAAAAACACTATGTAAAGATAACTGGAAGTTCAGTGGACTGACGGACTCAGCATTGATCATCAATGTAGGGTAGCGCTGTGCCTTGAAGATGCGTCAGATGATTTCGCTTCTTTGTATAACATTTAGCAATGATACTCCCAATGCATAACAAATTCAGAAATTGTGCCCACTATTCATTGTTTGGTTCCCACTGGACCATTCTCCTAATTCCCCATTGTTCCCTCCCCTACCTTTATTGTTCCCCATACCTTTCTCGTTACCCCTACCCTTTTTGTTCTCCCTCCCTACCCCTCTTGCCCCTCATATTCTCCCTACCCTTCTTGTTCTCCCTACCCCTCTTATTCTCCCTCCCCACCCCTCTGTACCCTTCTACCCATCTAGTTACACTCATAATCCTCTTGTTCTCCCATCCCCCTTATTCTTCCTACCCCTCATGTTCTCCCAACTCCTTTTGTTTTCCCTCCCTACCCCTCTTGTTCTCCTTATCCCTCTTGTTTTCCCTACCTCTCTTATTCTCTCTACCCCTCTTGTTCTCCCGCTCTTCCCCTCTTGATCTCTCTCCCTACTCCTCTTATTCTCCCATTCTTTCTTGATCCCCTACATTCTCTTTGTTCCTCATTTTTTTCCAGTTCTCGACTTCCCCCTTGTCCCTCACTGCCCTCTTGTTGCTTTGCCTTGCCGCTTGTTCTCCACTTTTCTCCTGTTCCCCCGCTTCCCTGTTGTTCTCCAAGTTTCCTCTTGTTCCCCCGGTTTTCTCTCGTTTTCCTGTTTCGCTATTTTCATTTTGCTTCCCCGCTTCCCTATTTTACCCCTTCTTTTCTCTTGTTTACCCACTTTTCTACAGTTCCCCACTTCCCCCTTTCACCCCATTTTCCGCTAGTTCCCATTTTTTCGTTGTTCACCCTAGTTACCTCTTGTTCACCCACGTTCTCCCCATCCTTCCCTCCTCCCTACTCCCCACCAGTCCCACACGCTGCCCCACTGGGCTCAGGAGCTGATTGCGTGACCGGCAGTGAACTGGGGCGGCTTTTTTTTGCATTTACCCGAGGCACAGTTATTTCTTGTCGTTTTTCTTTATTTCCCCTTATTTCTCATTATTTCGGTATCATTTCGTTGTTACTTCTCTGTATTTTGTCGTTTTTTCTCGATTTTGATAAATTTGAACTCACCGTATTATTTTCCGCGACGACATTGTTACCCCTTTCCTCGCGTACCTCAACATTAGAGATGTTTTTCACCATGTGTATTTCAACGTTATCGATTTCCTTCCCCATCTGTATTTTAACATAAGGGATTTCCTTTCCCATTTGTATTTCAACATGAGGGGTTTCTTTCCTCATGTGCATCTCAGCATTAGGAGCTTCCTTCCCCGTGTGCACCTCAACATTAGGGGTTTCCTTCCCTATGTATTCATCAAACATTAGGGGTTTCCTTCCCATATATTCCGACAACATTAGGGGTTTCCTTCCCATATATTCTTCAAACATTAGGAGTGCCCATCCTAATGTGTACCTGAACTTTTGAGGCTCCTCTCAACGAGTATTTTAACATTAGGGGCTCCTTTCCAAAAGTATTTCAACATTAGGGGCTCCTCCCCAAAAGTATTTCAACATTAGGAGCTCCTCTCCAAGAGTATTTCAACATTAACGGCTTCTCTCCAAGAGTATTTCAACATTAACGGCTTCTCTCCAAGAGTATGTCAACAATAGGAGCTCCTCTTCAAGAGTATTTCAACAATAGGAGCTCCTCTTCAAGAGTATTTCAACAATAGGAGCTCCTCTCCAAGAGTATTGCAACATTAACGGCTTCTCTCCAAGAGTATTTCAACAATAGGAGCTCCTCTCCAAGAGTATTTCAACATTAACGGCTTTTCTCTAAGAGTATTTCAACATTAGGAGCTCCTCCCCAAAAATATTTCAACATTAGGGGTTTCTTTTCTTGTGTGTGCCTCAACATTAGCTGTTTCCATCGTTCACCTTAGGAAGAAAGAAATTTTGACATTTTCCCATCAACGAAGTTTCCCTCTGGAAGTAATGACTTCCTTCATATTTTCCACCCCCAAAATTTCAGGTGCACGAACTTTTTATGTCTCACGGGCATCGACATTTACATACGCCAACAATTCGGCTCGAGCACAGCCATACCGAGCCTGGCCCGCGCCGTGAATAATTCCCACCCTTAAAGGGATGTCCAAAGGGATCTCCGATTCGGGTGCCTGAATCGTCGTATCTTTCTGGCTACCAAAGTTACACCCACAAGTTTTTGGATAAAAATCAGAAGTCACCCACCTAGCTGTATCAATCAATATGAGTTGATATTAAAGCTACCGTTATGTGTATTTTTTAGTAAATAACTTATGAAATGATGCTAGAATATACAATGAATACTTAATTTCCCGCGCGGGTAGTCACAGACGAACTGATGACCTGCCTGCGAGCGTTCACTGCGAGTCAAAACTCGGCAATTTCCCTTCTTTCCTTCATTTCCATAGGGAGACCATCCCGCGTATGTTTGTTTGCATATATTCAAGGGTTATTGCCCTCACATCGAAATTTTAAGCAACTGCAGCATGCATATTTCACGTCGCAGGTTCTCCTCGTGGGCGCCAACTACGAGAAGCATGGGCGAGTTTCGGGCACCAAATCTTGCCGCACTAAACCCACGAAGACTGTCGCAAAAATCATTTCCTCTTCCCTTTGGGAAAAATTCAGTGGAACTTTACACCAGATAATAAATACATAGTGTTACAATCGTGTAAGCTTTTAATTCATAAATTAAACGTGGAATTGTGTCTCAGAAAATTTCTGCTCATTGTACCTAAATGCGTGTCTCAGCTTCTTCTGCGACATGTTCTACATCAATTTTATAGCGTGTAGCTTTTCCAACGTAAGACGAATTCATGTCACGGAATATTAGAGCTTTTACCATCAAGTGTTTCCATAAATCCAAGCATCGAACCCTTCACGTACAAACGCCTCCATAAATTGAATCACAGCAATTTTCCCCTTCAAGCACTTCCATAAATCCGAATAGAGGAACTTTCACCTTCAAACACCATAAATTAAATTATTGCAACTTTCATCTTCAATCCTCTCCATAAATCCGATTGTTATAACTTTCACCTTCAATCCTCTCCATAAATCCTACAGTTTGAAATTTCGCTTTCAAGCCCCGATGATTTACGCAAGAACTCAAAGTTTCCCAGTTGAGTACCTTCATCAACCTCTCTGCTTACGCAGGCAGGCTTCGTTGCCTCCTTCAATGGTCCAACTACCACAGCCACCACAAAAGAAATTTCAAGTGTCACGACTTAAATTCAACTGTTCGTAAAATGAAAGTTAGCGCAATTGCTCTTTAAGGCCAAAGCTCTCGTGCATGTTACGTAGTCTAGACAGCATTAATACTTTCTTTTCGCAAGCTTCATCAATGTCTTGAAATTTTTTTCATTGAAATATGAGTCCGCTCTCGATGTTTTCGATAGTCTGTTATTTTGATACCTTTTTGAAATGAAAAGCAAAACTCAACATTTGATTATATTTTATTTCGATGTTCTTGACTACACTTCGATCAAAGGTCAGGTGCTTAACGTGTAAATTCCATGCCTTTACTTACACAATTGTCGAACAAACGAAATTCATTGACTCTTATATATTTATTCATACTTCATCTTCGTGATATTGTCTGTCTTTTCGAACCACGCCAAGTCTTCACTGCCGTCTTGCAGCTGTATTAACCTAGGTTTCCCATTGTGATGAGCCTTTTCCTTTCCGTTTCTCTATTCCAGCAAGCACGAAAGCATGGTTTCTATTCCCGTAGTAATAACCAAGAGTTACTCGTTGTACATTTTGTGCAAGTTTTTTTCACGGAACCTTGTTTTGCCAGCAAGGCCGGCCAGGGTAGCCCAAAAATATCTCCCTCTTCGAAACACAGCGTGATGAGCCAAATTGATGAATGCTTCTGCGGCGCACGCCTCTCGGAGCCTTCGCAAAGCAGGTAAGGAAATTTAGTTGCCTCTGTCAACTGCAGGCCTGCATGAGTTTGCATTAGCTTACGTGTAAGTATGTACAATACGCACGACGTAGAGCTTCTTCGTTTTCCTGAAAGTATGAAAGGAAGTATTTCCAGCTTTAAAAATTACCGCAGTAGCGCAGCATGTTTCAGGCAGTTCTAGTTCTTCGCAACTATGGTAGTTTTCTGACATATTCTGGCTCTTCTGCGCAGTCTTCTGACATTTTCTAGCAGTTTTGCGCTGTATTCTGACATATTCTGGCAGTTTTGCGCAGCCTTCTGACATATTCTGGCAGTTTTACGCAGTCTTCTGACATATTCTGGCAGTTTTGCGCAGCCTTCTGACATATTCTGGCAGTTTTGCGCAGCCTTCTGACGTATTCTGGCAGTTTTGCGCAGCCTTCTGACACATTCTGGCAGTTTTTCGCAGCCTTCTGACGTATTCTGGTAGTTTTGCGCAGTCTTCTGACATATTCTAACAGTTTTGCGCAGTCTTCTGACATATTCTGGAAGTTTTGCGCAGCCTTCTGACGTATTCTTGTAGTTTTGCACAGATTAACTCTACGGACAAGAAATTGGCTAGTGGGTGACTGCAGATCTCGGCAGTTATGTTCTAAAACGGACATAACGACCGCGCCACTGCGATGCTGGCCAGTGAAATCTGCAAAATTAACTGAACCCATTCTTAATAGGGTTGTAAAACATTAACTTTACTTTACTCAGTCTCCGTGCAGTACTTGATACGAGTTTCGCAACCAACTTGGCTTTCATTGATGTGACTATCCCTAAAAATTTACAAATCTGTTTTCAAACCATTACTAACAAAAATGCACTTAGTTCGTACCATCAGTAAAGCACATCAGTACTGGCGATCAAATTCTTGATTAAACCGAGACCAACATCGAGTAAACGTGGAAATCACGTACTTTTCCACCACAATGAACACAAGCGATAAATCAAATTTTAATGCCCATCGCATAGACACGGGATATGCTTTAAAGAAGGCACAGACACGGAACATGCTCTAAAGAAGGCACAGACACGGAACATGCTTTAAAGAAGGCACAGACACGGAACATGCTTTAAAGAAAGCTCAGTTACACGCATCGAACAAAATGGTTTGAAATCACCTGACCATTACGCTGAAATCTAGCGCCACGTCTCCAGTGCGGCCCCTGCGTGTGTGTGTGTGTGCCACGAGATCGACCACTTGTCACTGCACCTCCTAGAAAATTTGTTTAATTGCGAGCAATTTTCTCGTGCGTTCCACGACAAAGAGCCGCCTGGCAATTTGCCTGGCTTGTCAGAGCATTTGTGAGTGAGCTTCGCAATTATTTCTTGCCGTGCGTTAAGGCCGCGTCAGGGTCCTTTAAAGTCTCGCCCGAAACAGGTAGCGTAATAACAATTATTTAGACCCTAATTTGAACAGGTGTTGTAAATTTAGACGAGACAAACATCTCATGAGACTTTGAAGAAGTCTTTTAAAAACGTAATTCGTGTTTTTCATGCATGCATGTTAAGTACAAGGTCAATTATTCAATAAATAAACGAAATCATTTGCAATTTCTTTGGTGAATTTGAATGAATCATTAGGAGTGCTGAATTATCAGATAATTGGCCCGAATTCGTGTAGTTGGTGAGCCCTCATTGGACGAGTGCGAACCATTATGAGCATCCGCACCACTAGCACGAATTACCATTAGCAGCTGAAGGGCTAGCACGAATTATCAATAGCATCCACACGACTAGCATAAATTAGTATGAACATCTACATGCATGAATTATTACCAATATCTACGTGACTAGCACCAATTGTCGGCAAGCTTCTATGACCTTCTCTTTTACAACGACAACACAGACTCATCAAGGTTGATATGAACTAGCACAGACTCATCAAGATCGATATGAACTAGCACAGACTCGTCAGATCGATATGAACTAGCACAGACTCATCAAGGCCATTATTTCATTGCAACGAGACCATACACAAGTAAATGAACAGCGCTGTGTAAAACACCACGCAAATGGCGCACGCGATAAAACACTTGCATCGCAACAACTCACTTGGAGCTGCTCTTGAAGCCTTGTAGCTGCCCTAGAAACCTTGTTGCTGCGCTAGAAACCTTGTAGCTGCCCTAAAAACTTTTTCGCTGCCCTTGAAGCCTTGTAGCCGCCCTAAAACCTTTTAGCTGCCCTAGAAGCCTTGTAGCTTATTCGGGCCCACATATGGTATATAGGGTGGTTAAATTTGAAGGGCCGATGTTGATTTTGAATAATACACAAATTAGGTTCATAATAAGCCTGAATAACTTTAACGCGTTGTTCGATTGTGTATCTTACCATGGTTCAAATTGATTTAGTCTGAAATAGAGAAATGTCAAATTAAATGCAGAAAAAAACTTGATGTTTAGGTGTGGTTCACATTCAAAATCGGCCTTTACAATTTAACCACCCTTTATGTCCTGATTCCGGTTCTTCGTCATTCCTCATTTGATTGTAAGCCTGTATCTGATGTAAATTACTTGTGGTAAATGAATGTTCCAAATAAATGTTTGTTCTCTTCACGCGGTTGCTGAGCCGCAAGCCAGGCACAGCAGTACGCGTACGCTCTTCGCGTTCGGTGAAGTCGTCTAGCGCTGCACGTCTAAGCACACTTAGATACTCTCTCAAGCGCTATATTAAGGGCTGTAAAAGGCCCATAAAGCCAGCCATCATTCGACTTAATGGACTTCATTCATCGATTCCAAGCCCTCGACAATCCAAACTCAGCCATTACATCTCTGAGGAGTCCTAGGCCAAACTTAGAGTTTACTGAGCAGCCAGCAGATTTTTTTGCTTTAATGCTGAGTTCTAAGCCTGCTCTTCAGTCTTCTCGCCCATTAGGAAGAGATTTTATTCTAATTGGCTAATTAGACAAAGCCTATCATTCAATTCACAAACAGGCAAAGCCTTTCTTTTAAGTCGATCATTAGGGAAAGACCGTTTAATTCACCCATTAGGCCAAACTTTGTTCTAATTAGCTCGCTAGGCGATACTTTATTCTTTATTCGATCATTAGGTAAAATGTTTCTTCAAATTTAACCTATGATAAAGCTTTTCTTCTTAAACGATAAATAAAGTTTTTCTACTAATTCGCCAGTTAAGCGAAGCCTTTCTTATTATTCGATCATTGGACAAAACCTCTCCAATCTCTCATTTTCCTAATGAGAGCGAAGCCTTCCTCTTAATTTTCCTAATAAGTTAGCGCTTTGTTTTAATTCTCCTGTTGAATTATTCGTTTCTTTTATTTCGTTTATTAAGCACATCGTTTCTGGTAATCAATCTATTGTTAGTCATAATTAGACAAATCTTCTCCCTATGTATATGCTTACGCACTGAGAAAATTTTTCTGTTCATCACCCCTTCAGGCGGGTATTATCTTTACATTTTGTACACAGATCTTTCCTCTTTCTTCTTTCAATGGGCATCTCTTTCTGCTCTTATTAATCCTGATTAATCCTGAGGAGATTTCATTAATAATTAGCCTCTCGTACTTAACATATTCAGATGGTTTGAAAACGTTAATGATACTGTTACTATTCGAACGATTTCAAACATCCCGGACCGTTTTTTCCAACAATTATGCAGACATAATTTCACCTACGTCTCTCAGTCACTGCGTCAACTTGTTCATAAGCTAAATTGGTCTTTGTGCATTGATGACGATTTCTACTACCAAGTGTTATCTGCAACCTCAAGCACTGAAGTGATGTTTATTTCTACATAAATGAGGATTTCTAATTCTCCCGTTAGTTCCATTAAGATTGCATTTTACTCTATCATTTACTCCAACATCTCCCGAGTATATGTAAAATAGTATATACGGTATTATAATGTTATATTGTGTAAATGTAATACGTATTCCCACGTATATGTGTATCCGAGCATACTTTAAGGCATACGTCCCGTTTATGTACGTGTATATATCTACTTAATACGTTCATGTACATGTACATATTGACACATAAAAATTTATACAATGATATACGGTTTTTTAGATGTTAATCATCGGTATTATTAGTCTTGAAGCCCCAATATATTCTCCCTGAAGCTGAGAAAGTTCTTATTTCCCCTGAGTGAATTTCGCCCCCTGGTGGCAGTCTTGCCACAGCAATGAAGGGGTCGCGCTTCGTATTTTTTTATAATATTTGTACGCAGTGCGTTGTAGAGACGCCCGTGTGTCGTGCGATTTCGATTACCATTTCGGATTATGCTTATGATTTTGAATTACGATTTCGACTTCGATTTTGATTCCGATTTAGACCACGATTTTGATTACGATTTCGGATTGAGGTTTTCCAAGGTAGAAAGGCGGTTCATGTGAGTAACTTTTGCTCTCGTACTCAATGAAAATATCATAGAGTCTTAAAAGCTAAAAATCTAAAAAATTTTACCTGTGTATAAAACAGTAGGCGGCTACACTCCAAATACCAGGGGTAGTCAGGCGTGCGGTATATGTAATTAAAATCTCAATTTTGCGACCCATTTTGCAGAACAATCTCAGAGCCTGCCATTTCTCCGCGGTGATTTGAACAAACAATTGGGAGGCCTGCTGCATGTCGGAGTAGCCGTTTCATGCTACCGTGGCAGCCGGTGCCTTCACTGCTGTGTGTCGTACTTACGGCTCCCTATTTCGGGCCTCATTTTGACTTCTGTCCCTTCTCGGTCCCTACTCCAGGCCTCATTCCTGGCTTCTGTCCCTTCTCGGTCCCTACTCCGGGCCTCATTCCTGACTTCTGTCCCTTCTCGGTCCCTACTCCTGTTCGGTCCCTACTCCAGTCCCCCATCCCTGACTTCTGTCACAAATTTTGAAACTTGACAAACTCGTCTATTGAGACTCGAATCAAGTTAGGCCGACGATCGCTTCCTAGCGAGCGCTCAGGTGTGTACATCTGTGACTTTTGTGTGGGTGTGAAGTGTTGTTGGTTTCTCCTCATTAAGGGACTTTTGTGTGGGTGTGAAGTGTTGTTGGTTTCTCCTCATTAAGTGACTTTTGTGTGGGTGTGAAGTGTTGTTGGTTTCTCCTCATTAAGTGATTAGAGCGGCAGTGAACGATAAACGTAGCCGTGAATGACTAATGACGCAGTGAATGAATAACTCAATTGTGAAAAATTCAGTAAACAATGAATGAGTAGATCAAGGAGGAAAAATAAAGATTTTGCTTGAAAAATCCTACACTACTGCGCTTGATATTCAAATAAGAATGGCTTAATTAATAATTGAATTTTAATCAGCAGGGAAAATTTCAGTAAAACATGGCCATAATCGGTCAGAAAAGTATATAAAAAAAGTAGGAGCATTTATATGAGACGGGCACGTCTTGCAATCAGCTCAGTTACAGTACGAAAAAATCGGGTCTTTCAATGTTCCATGACGTCATTTGCGTATCTTGCATTTAGTATTGCACAATTATAAAGATGGAAGACAGAGCTAAATTAGAACCCTCAATTCTAATTAGGAATGCATGCAAACAGGACGTTTATTCGATCTAATGAGGCCTAATTAGTGCAAACAAATTTGCAGATGTGGGTACGGCTTCGTTTTTTTATGGGGAGCTTTCAGATCCTCTCCATATCTAAATTTTAAGCATGATGCTGATTACACCCGTGTAGCCTCCATTGTGTGGTATTGCTCGACGGAAGTTCCCTTTCATTTGTGATGAATGAAAGACATGGAGCCCACATTTCAAAATTTCAAATCATTGATGTCTATAAAATGGTCATCAGGCAGCGAGCTGTAAAACGGGTTTCCGAAATCGCTTCCTGATTGCTAATTTGGAAGTTGAAGAAAACATTCTGCGAATACTCGCAGCTTGCATTCAGCCTCCAATCGTGCGTTGATTGTGTCCCAGAAATAAATTATTCTAAATATCGTTCCTCTTTCGATAATTACAGCCGGGAATTATGAGAATTGTTCGAATTCTTCCAAGTAACACACTTCTCACTACGTAAGTTTATCAACTACTTTCTCCAATGATTGGTATTGGGAATCGGCAAACATGCATGCTAGAATAAACCTGAAAAATAAAAAGTCTTAAGAAATTAATTCAAGTATTCAAGTATTTTTCTTTGTGCTCTGAAAAAGTTTTATTTAGTGCTGATTTAAAAAAATACACTAGGCCCCCTGTCAAGTTTTCTCCACCTCTTTCGGTAAATACATGTACAAAACAATCGATAAAGATACTCGGGTCGTCAAAATTATACATAATTGTAGATGTTCCGGCGATAAAGTTAGACTGGGCACTGATGAGCTAAGACTTTCACTTTCTGCGGTCACGAGTTTTTCCAAGACTTCATATCCATTCAAATTCTTTTGCGATGCTTGAGCGTTACTTCTGCCCTGTCAGACCACTTGCCTTCACGATTTGAAGCCTGCCTTGCCTTCGATGGAGAACCATAAACTCTCACACGCTCTCGACGTGACAAACGATGCTGGGGCTACGAATGTTGACGTGACAAACGATGCTGGGGCTACGAATGTTGACGTGAAAAAACTATGTTGGTACTACGAATCTCAATCCACTCACGAAACAGTTTTCTTCAAAATGAATATACTTGCATGAAACAGTTTCGAACTAAAATGTTTCATTAAAAAAATTTCCTCAAAACTTTCATGGCAGAGTATTTTTATTTCCAACCCGATGATTGGCTTCAAATTTTGTCCAGTAACATGAACATTTTCCAAGAACTTCATGCTTCGTTAACATGATCTATGCTCATGATGTGCATTTTTGAGATAATTTCCGAATGACTAAAACGATTTCTTTTTTGCTCATGCACGTATTTAGAAAGAAAGTAGGTGCAAGTTGAGAACAGAAATCTCACTTTTTTCCACCACCCGCGTCTCACACGAGCGTGCATCCCAGATTCTGTGCTATGGTCATTCGTCATAGCAGATACATCACGTCTGCAGGCATTAACATCGCCTGTGCGGCTCTGAGCATCCTGATCACCGGCAAATACTTCATCAATACATTTATGAAGGACGTCTTTGCTCGCAGAACATCATCAATACTCATACAAACATCATCTTCATTCACAGAACATCATCAATATTCGTCCAAAACATCTCTTTACAAGCACAAGCATCAGTTCTCGTATGAACATCCACTTCTTTACTCGCCCAAGCACCATCAACACTCGTGCAAACATCATCAATTCCCGTATGAACATCATCATCTCTACCCGCACAAGCACCATAAACACCCGTCTCAACATCTTTTTACACGTGTTTCTGTGGCATGATCAAGACTCGTGGAGGCACCAGCTAGTCCCTCACGAGCACCAGGTAGCTGCCCCAGCGGAGCAGACTCGCACGAACCCGCCGCTCGCCCCTTACTCGGGCTCATAACGAGCACATGCACATTGCTTAAATTAATTGAATAGACCAGCGTGAGACACCGGCTCGTCGCAATTAGTGGCATTGTGCACTAAAGTCCTCCATTGTCACTCAGCCCGGGGGTGCAGCATTCTCTTCCTTTTGTATAAAATAAGATTTCATTGTACATATGTAGACATGTTCATAGCAGGCTGTATTCTAGGCTAACTATACCAAATGCTTGTGCGACGATATACGAGAGGAGCGTGAGACGCTGCGGGTATTCCAAGCGTAGGCGCCGCATTCCTTGAGCCGAAGCTCATGTGAAGTTAATTACGCAGCGTCGAGTGTAGAGCTCAAGTGCTGTAATGTGATCTATCTCTACCTCAGGCTTACGAACGAGGGAAAATTTCAGGAATATAAACAATGCAGGAGACGTTAGTAACAAGCAACCGCCACTGGCTCAAATGAAGGCCGTGGGAACGCGTTTCGATATACCACACAAGAGTTGGGACACGCTGCAGTTTGGAAGATAGACAGTCAGTGTGAGAGGAGCAGAGCTAGAGATCGGATAGCCATTAGACGCAGGGAGTCAAGGCTAGACTCAAAATTGGCGAGATACTTTGT
>VOMN01106167.1:0-16212 GCA_014899125.1 Orchestia grillus | reverse complement strand
AAGAGCACTTTAATCTACATTTTAGTTTTCTTTCGTGTCAGGTGAGGTCGTGTCTTTCCCTCACATTTTGTGAGAACAAGAGTACCGCTGTGCAGGTGCGACCGCTCTCTACCTCGGTTCGACTAAGGCATCCTCGATGTTTTGATGAGCTTGAAGCCATAGAATCTGTAAAAAATGAGAAACATTATAATATGCACCGCTGTAAATAGTGTCAGAAATACATAAATTATGTAGGTTATGTATTGTAACACAATTGTCTAGGGATACGTACCGACGTACGGTGGCTTGGCCTGGATAGAGTACGCCATGATTGTAACACAATTGTCTAGGGATACGAACCTCTTGCAGTGTGAGAGATGTCAACCACTTGCTCTGACTTCTAGCGAGCGACTGACTACTTGTTTACGCGTGTCAGCTAACGTCAACTGCCACATTCTATCTTAATATGGAGTAATGTTGTATAATTTAGTATTGTGTACTGCATTTATGGTATAAAATCTGAAAAAAACATGTCATGGATTTGAAAAAAACTAACCATATACGAGATATGTATGTATAATCTGCGCAAAATGTACATTGTCCGTATCTATANAAAAACTTACCATATACGAGATATGTATAATCTGCGCAAAATGTACATTGCGCGTATCTATAAAAATAGAGGTGATAGACGCAAACGGATTTCAGAAATGAATTCAGCACCATCAAAATACTATAACTCTGCTATTCTTGTGCTTGCCTAAATTTTGTTATAAACCAGTATTATCGGTCAACCACACTACAAAGCGACCGCAGGCCAGGGGAGNTCTTGTGCTTGCCTAAATTTTGTTGTAAACCAGTGTAATTATTCCGTTTTGTCAAGTTTAATTTTAGATGATTAAAAAAACTGGGGAAGTAATAGCATCGAACGAGAAATAAATATGTGATTTTTTAGTTGTAAAAATGGTAATACTGTTCTGTGATTCAGCTCTTTATTTGAGGTTCAGATCTTCGAAAATTCTTTTCCTCAAACTTTGTGAATTTGTCCGAAAAAATGCAGACAATGTGCTCATTGTGCAAGGTGCTTTGAACTACGGAAGTACATAAATACCATTTAACAAAAAATAGAAACTCAGACGCATAATGTTTTCTTTATAGGGAGGACTACTAATTTTGCGAATTCAACGAGGAGCACTCGAGGATCACGGAAAGAAGAAGCTTTAATTCACCTCGCATCTGATGTCTTGAATGTCTACATAATTCAGCCAAATATGTCTCTGATTACCCAACAGTTTTAGTCCCAAAGCAGAAAGAAATTCTATATTACATGTTAACGAAAACCGTGTCTAAGGGCATTTTTGCCATTGGCTTCCCAAAACCAGGGACTGCGGGCTTCCCGTCACACTCCGCTTCTCGCGCTAAAGTCCACAAGTTCAAGCGCCTTTTTTAGGACTGAAAGATGAGCGTTGTTGCCGAGGGAGAGGCTGCACCTTCATTCTCTTCCGGCTCGCAGGCGCTCCGTGATATCTACCTGGTGCTTCTCCACTTCTCACGACGGTGTCACCGTTACGTGGCTGCGAGCGGCAGGCGGGGAATCGGCCCGAGATCGTGACGTTTTATTCCTGTAACGGAGAATTGGGTTCTTTTCTACGAGCATTCATGCGAGCATTGGGTGTCGATACTGCCTTGATGATTCAAACTAATTGATTATGTTACAGTGTTTTATGATAAAATAGTAACAGAACCGATAACCAGTCATGAATTTTTCAATGAATTGTTTCGTAACACCTGCAAACTTCCGTTCAAACTTACATTTTGTAGATTATTTGTCCCTAGAAAAAGCTGTGGCAATTTAAAGAGTAGAGCATATTATTTATTCGAAAGTTTTCATTGCAATTCAGGGTAATTTAACTATAGAGGATCGGGTTTGCTGAGTCACCTCTAAGTTAGCTGCTTTAAATTTTTCTTCGAGATTTACTTATGGAAATAATTGCTACACGCCAAAGTCATGTGAGAGACACCGATGGCTTAACTAAGGCTCATGAATCTCGAATCTCAATGTATTTTGTATTTCCTGAGAAAAAAATGAATAAAAAATTTACCTATTGTATTTTGTCTACTCACTCTAGGGGACGAAAAACCATTTGAGAAGCACTGAATTCAAGAGAAATATATTATTTAAAGAACAATTTATAGAACTGCTTCTCACTTAACATTCTAGATGAGTGTAACAGATGCAACTATATCGTATGGGAAAGACGAAGGCTGTCTCGAGCAGTGGAAAAATGTCCTTTTAATACCTTTGAATGATCTTTGCATTTTGAAACGTATGAAGGTATGTTTTCCACAATTTTGTATTATTGTCAGAGCGTATTGAAATTCATACTCGTAACAATGATTGTTCAACTTTGCTCGTTTAAAAGTACATATGTTTTACAAATACCTCACACATTAACCGGTCCACCGCTCCCAACGCCGGCTTAGCACGCTCCTACTGCAGGGCTGCTCGCATGAATGCTTTTGGCCCCTCAACAAAAGGTGATGCATGAATTATGAGAGTCCTTACGACGAAGTCCTGTTGCTCACCTAAGGCGTACGTCTCGTACATTGCTCCGGAACACTGCTGAATCTTATCACGCTCTGGGCTAAGAGAAGGGAACTGCAATAAAATTCTGCCGAAGGCTCGTGTGGCGGAAGTTCAGAATACGTGAGTGAACTACGGTGGTAGGTGATGCGAGTTAAGTCTTCATAACCTCATCTCCTCCATTACCTCATGTCAATTGCCTTGTTATATAATTGAGATGCGATGTTTTGCTCTGTTCCGTTGCTGTGAATTTGCGTCAATTACCTCTGAAAATGAACGTCAACGTGATGATCTGTCTCAATTCTCTTTCTCCACATACAGAGGCTGGCAGTTCACTGAGTGCAATGGATAAGTTCTTTCATTGCTTTAATTACAGTAGAGCGTCGTGATGCACCAAACCTGAACTTATGAAAGTTATATAACTTTTTGAGGAAAAGAATGGTAACTCACGGACTTGAGTCCTGATTTTGAATCCACGAAGGCCTCAAATCGAACTAGATTTTTTATTGACTTTTTACGAGCATTTTTTATTCAGGAATGAATTTTCTTTGTGCACATTTATATATGAAAGATTTTGAACATGAAGGATTACTCCCACGAAGAGGCTGCTTGTAACTTCTGGACGACGACTAATCTGCACGGAGGAGCTCATTCCTCATGCTGCAAAATGTTTAATATTTCTTCTTGCTTTCAACTTTTACTGGAAAAATTGTCTGGAAAGATCTTTGATTAATGAATAAATTGTATTCGACCTTTTTGGTTAGTAATTACTTAAGAATATTGCGAAGAAAATATTCCATTTGAGTTTTCTTACTGTAGGTTTGTCATCAAATATTTTTACTCATGATTCTCAGGAAATCAATGTGCGGGAGCTTCAACCTATAGCTTAATTTGATGTTTGCCTCGTATCGACTGATTAAAGTTAACAATCTGTTGAATGAAACTGTTCATTTTTATTCTTTTTCATCCAACCTCATTCACTGTCAAACACTTAATGCTGCTTATTTAATTACATCGCTCTATCGATCCATAAACATGTACACGAGTACACAAGGATGTGATATAAATTATTTATTTTCAAAAAGTAGGCAAGTTATTGATTTCTTTCAAATAAGTTAGAAAGTTATTGATTTCTTTCAAATCAGTGAGCAAGTTGTTGGTTTCTCATTAGTTACTATTTTTGGGAGAAGGAAAATGAATTCCAATTTACGCACCCTCTTGCTCTCTTACTTTCTGCAAGACTGCATAGCTCTTGCACAGTGCGGGTTATCATACTAAAACTACTTTACTTCACTATTTAAAAATTTATGTGTGGTCTACAACACCAAGCGTTGATGCCTCGCAGGTTGAAATACAGCCTTCCAGGATCATTTTTTGGTTCACACTACTCCGAATTCGATGTAGCAATTTTTTTTATGTTCGTCTTCAACTTCAACATTTTCTTTGTGCAGACTTTTTATCTTTTGAAGTTTTCTACATTATTTCAAGTGTTTACTTCCTGTCTTCATCAACGAATTAATTAAGCCATATCTTTCATATCGTCTTTCGTATCATTCTGTTTTTTTCCCAAGAGGCTCGTGTCCTCGTACAGTTTTCATTGTCTTTCACATTATTTGCATCCTTAGTTTGTTTAAGAAAATTTCTTTTTTCCCCCACCTTCGTGCCCGCTTTGCCACACTTTGATGCTCGTTCTACCTAACATTTCGTATTCCTTAAACTTATGCTATTTCAAATTTCATATGACGATTTTTCCTAGCTCTTTTTGTCCTCTTTTCCTCCTTTTACTCCCATGCCTCGATCATTTGTCCACTCGCTCATAATTTAACGATAGCGATCACAACCCTCATACCGATGCTTTGAACGCATCTCCTTGCCTGTCCATTGCCCGGAAAAAGCATTTCCACTCCACCCGTTTCCAGTGATCTGTTATTTTCGCTGCGTACGGTGTCTTCTTATTTGCTCTCATCTTATTTTTCCATCGAGCCACTCCCTCGGTCCCCTCACCCGCCGAGGCTCTTGAGGAGTGCAGGTCCCTCATGTCCCCTGAGGGACAGTCCCGCACGCGCCCCTTGCTACGGCAAATGTTAGCAGAGCCCTTCGATCTTCTCTCCTTTCTCCCCCCTCCCCTCCGATTCTCTGGCCCTCTCCAGACTCCACTTCTCTCAGCTCTCTCTGGTCTCCAAATTTAGCTTTCGATTCACTCCAGTTTCAGTCGTTTATGTCTCGTGTACTTTGTCTTTCTCCATGGCATTTCTGTACTGCTTCAAATGAATCGCTGAGGGTTTTTACCTTAGTTTTATATTGGATGATTTTTTCGTTTTTCCTCATTTCTCGCTAAGTATTCTAAGTTTTCAAGTTTCATCAGTGTTCAATTTACCGGTAAATTCTCTCACTAGGGCATCCTGCAGTCTCTAAGTAGATGATGTCCACTTTCAAGTATTTTTCCCCCCATTTTCTTCTCTTTTACTGCTACAGTAAATCTCACACTCTGTTATCTAGATTTCATAAACTTTCCTAACCATCGTGTTCCTTTAGCTGCTTTTGTATGTCCAGACTCATGCTTCTGAAGTCTGTAGGTTTTTTATCCTTTTCAACTCCATGTACCTTCACACTAAGATTTTAGTCCTCCTCACACTGATTTTCCTTCCTGAAAACTCCTGCCTTTTTCCCTACCCTCACGTTTCCACTGACCCTTGGCAAAGCACCACTCCTCAAATTTATCCCCTCTTCTTACATCGTTAAAAAAATCCCTTAATATAGCTCTGAAAATGACGCAACATACTTTAGCAAATAATTGTCATAGCATCCTAGTCTCAGAAATCAAATCGACATCTGGGCGAGAAAACTTTGGTATAATTTTTCCAAGGTCCTAATTTTCAGTTACAACACTGTTAATGTGAACAATACAACAATGTTAATGTGAACGATGTAAAATGTTACGCCCTCCCGAAATCAGGGAATGACTAGCTAAGAATGGTGGAAATTTTTTCAAAATGTACCTACAATTATATACCATTGAAACATCGATGTCCCTCAAAAATTCTTAGTACGGAACCGACGAGTTACGATTCTTCATGCTGTTTTCATTCAACATTACTTAAAACCAATACATGACGTGGCAACTCAGCTCTGCAGTACTTAGAGCGTTGAAGAGCTGAGTTGCCACGTCTCGCTTGTGCGAGATGCTCGATTGTGTAACAAATCCCACTATGTATAACAATAGCCCAGTGTTACTTGGTTGCTTGGTCCGTCCGTCCGTCTCTTTGTTAAGCTCTTAAGGATTTAGATAGGAGAAAATTCCCGGGTCAGTATTTCTAATTATTCAGCGAGACTGTCAGAGAAGGCAGTCTGTATCAGTGATACTGAAAATAATTTTGTTTCATGTCAGTTTTACGGTAAATAAGAGGGCATCTCAAGAAATTACCATCATTAGTCCCACCATTTTTGGAGGGGGGCGTCAGAAGTTTTTTTTCCAAAAATTCTCTTTACATGGATTTAATCCACTTATTCTTTTTAGGAAGTTCCATGTTCAAAAATGCATGACCTATGACATAATATGTTTTGGTTCTTCTATTTTCTAACGACTTAATATGTTACGAATAGCTGCTGAAAATATCTCAATCGTTCATGTCTTCTACATCAGTTCATTGGTTCTTAAAACGCTCAAATAGTTACCAATCATTTAGTAGGACTACTTCTTTTCTTATCATAAGATGCAACGTTTCAATCTATTGAAGATCATCATCAGGTAATAAAACGTGACGAAGGTAATTGCGAATTTTCATTACAATAAATTTTCACTGCCCCTCTTACCACGTATGACAGCCTGAAGATGATGTTTGACATAGTGAAACGTTGCATTTTGTAATGAAGCAAATCATAGTTTTATTAAAATGATTGGAAACTATTTGAGTTTTTCAACACTCAATGAACTGGAAGAGTTCCGCATGGTTGAGAAATTTGAAAGTTTTCTGCTACAGCTGTCTATTAGTTTTCTTCACGTAATTAACAGGCCGTCCATGAAGCAATTTTTTAACAACATATATTGACTTTCTCAGATATGTAGTTCTGCAATGAAACTTCTCACGAAGTATATCAAACAATTTCCGAGTTCCATGTGCCTCAATCTAAACTAACAAAAACTTTTTAAAACGAAATATACTCGTGATTGAAGCTTATGTATAATATAAACAATTAAGCGTTAACAATGCATTCAAACAGGTCACGATACGTAGTTTTAATAACTGCAATCGAACAATTGTAACCTTTTATCATTTTGCTACAAGTCCTCGGGTTCGGGTGTAGGTGTTGTGGTCATCGATATGGAAACCGGTTCCATTTCAACGAACTGTGTGGAGTTTCCGCCCATATCCTCTTTTGGGAACTTTCAAGTTTTGCCGCCTGAGATTTATTTTCTTCTCGTTCGATTTAGGCTCCTACCTCTCTGAAAACGACGTTTAATGCGCGTGTCGGTGAAAGTATAATTTCAGGCGTTTTTAACAAGATTACTTAATGACTTCTGAAGAACAATGTTTCATTGTAACGTTGTCATATCCTGCACACTATTCTTTTCTTTATTTTAGAATCGCAATACCAAATTTTGTACACGTTTGAGACTCGAGATAGCTTCCTATCGTTGTGGCCCCATATGTGATGCTTACAGAGCTGAGCTAGGCATTTGTTTGAAATGATGTTGGCTATTTTACTTAGATTACTCGTATCGTCTTTAGACTATTGGTGAAGACTCTGCTGCACTGCATTAGGTTGATTAGCGTCCGTTGGACGTCCTCCCACCCCTCCCTTCCCTTCTTCGAGACGTTCCCAAGATTGAAGGCACATTCTGGACGACTCTGAATCTCGTTCAGGAATCGCCGCCTGATTTCTGCTCTGATGGGATTTTGTCGCGCGAGTGACGTTAGATTGCCTTTTCGAATACTTAATTATCCCCGAATGAGGTAGTATCGGCAGGAAAGGTGCAAATAATGACGACGTTTCTTAAAAGAAACAACCTGAATTAATTCCTTTCAGAGTTAATAGTTTTTCACTGAGCCTAAATGCTAAAAAGATTGTTCAAAAGCTTTTTTATTCAATTGATGATATTTTGAAGTGAAATTATTACAGAATGAAAAACATTATCAGTGTCAGGTTTTTTCGTTAGAAAGTTAAACATGAAGACGTGTTGTGTCGTCAGGGCTGGTACTCAATACGGACGGGGGTGGGCAGAAAGATTTCTGCGAAAGAGATAACGTTCCTGTCTCCGGTCAGGTCAAGGGGTGGGGCTACTAAGGCAGATGAATAAAATATTTGCTAAGTCATTGACAGTCCGTCAATATTGCACAGCGTGCTTCTGTTCACGTCATAATGTTTCAGAATTAAAGGCTGAGCTCAAAAGGTTGCCAATTTTCTTTTTGTCACGGAAGAGAAAAACAGAGATTAAGTACAGTGAGACCTTGAAAATCGAGGGTGCATGTGACTGTGAGTTAAAAAATGGCTTACTTGAGGAATAGAAATGTTGAGGATGTGAGAACCAGACGTAAAAACAAAATAGCGAGGAAGTAAATGACGTTACAAGAACAGTGCATAGATTAGAGTACTTGAGGGTACACATGAATAGGGGTACCTGTTCCTCAGGTATTGGGTGCGACACCTAGTATTCTCACTCAATAAATGCAGACACTGAGTTGTGGGCTAGTAGCATGAAAAAGGCTCGGTAAGCCAGCGATTGCTGTCGAATTTTTTTGGGATTTTTAAAATTCGCGACACCAAAAATTTGGTCATATTTCCTTCTTCGATGGCTGTGAGGCCAAAAAATAGAAGTACTCCAAGTTATTTGATTACAAGCGCTGTCAACACCGTCAGTCAATTGCGAAAATTTCTTATTGTAATGAATCGCGACCAGAAACTATTGGAAAACTACCTGAATTTATTTCAAGGCTTTGATGTTCAACTTAATGTTATGTGAAACATGGCTTCAGAATAAATTTTACCCCATGCGAAGACGAGCCATTCTTGAACAATTTAGACAGCGGAATTTTGCTGAAGCATGAAATTTCACGAGGGTAAATTTATTTTTTTCAAAGATATGTGAAGGAGTCCGATGGTCAGTTGTCTGTCATTAGAGGACCCGTTTTGGTGGACGGTGGCACTGCAGACCGCCTCTCTGCTCATGCATCAGCTTAAGGATCAAGGGCTTTGAGGAGCTGAATTTTTTTATCTGTTAGGAAAGGAATTAGGCATATTATTGCTCCCAGTCTGCGACAAATCTTCATTACCTTAGTATTTCCTAGCTGCTAAAGGCTCTTTGAGAAGAGAGTGAAATGATACATATACTTAAAAGGTATCTGCTTCAACATTCATTCTTCTGGCACTCCATGGTGAGGGTGCATAGAGTTTCTTGTGTGGGAAAATAGAGCGGATTTTTTTTCACCTTACCAAAAAGTTAAAAAGTTATGTAAGATGCAAAATAAATGAGCTCGTTTTAAAAAATTTCCTTTAATATTCATGTATCAATTTCCGCAACAAGTACAGCACGCTTAAAGTTAATTCAGGGGAAGATAAATTCTGAGATTTCGACACCCTTCTCGAGACGAGAGGAGGGGGAGCTTGAGTTCAAAACACAGAAGAGGATTAACTGAGCACCCCCAACAACTCCTCGTAAGAAAAAAGACTTAGAAAGCTTCTTGGTGCAGACGCGCTGCAAACCTTCGGAACCAGCGTCCAAAAGCTAGAAAGTGGATCTAAAAGCATTCTGAGTAGAAATCGCGCAGTATTCGAAATCTTTGGTGCTTTCATTACAATGAAAAGTGAGGCTACGCCCAAAAGATCCGAGAAAGGAAACACAATTTTACTCGTTTCCTCAAAAAACAGAGAAATTTTTAAAATTTCATCAACGTATTATTAACTCGTTGTATCCTAAATACTAAAGTCGTACACTCTCCGGTTGTGAGCAAACTCGAGGGTTCTGCAGCTTCTTAATCAGGTCGAGCCATAGATGTATTACCATACATAGATGTATTTACTGTTACATAGATATAACAGTAAAATGTGTTGGAATTAATAAAGTTTTTTTTATGTTACTTGTTATCGAAGCTTCGTTGCTTTTAATTCATACCCTCCATTTCCAACAAATACTAACAAATATCAAAGAAAAAATGCATTTGCTTAGTCCAAATGAACCGTAACCATGATACGATTGAAAAACCCAGTAATTACAGGGTTCCCTCGTAGTACTAAGATCAATAATTACTGCTACAGTAATTACTGAGAGACCAGCTTTGAATTTTTGCCTATGATATTGCTGAAGAGTGTGCATAGTTAAAAACAAGCAGTCATGAAAGCAAACAAGATGATCAGAGTATAAGCAGTATACTATGTAGACCACCCGTGTGTGTTAAAATTAGCGTTTAGAAACAAAATATTGGAAAATCAATTTCTGAGGAATATATGTACACTCCATTGTTTATTATTTACATTGTTGCCCTGGTTTATCTGAACTCGTACTTCGTCATAATTTACATGAAAAGAAGTCCTTGTGGTTATAAGTACTTTCAACAACTTCAAGATAATTAATTAAAAAACTGATGGTAATTAAGAGTCAATCGAGAAATTTGAAGATGAGACGAGTACTCGCATGATAGAAGAGAGGAGATAATACGACATCTATGATATCAGTATATCTGCTGGACTGGTGCCTAAAGTCATAAATCATGCTAAAGGCGTTAAAAGTGGGGATTTAGTATGTTCCTCCCCATGCTGGTGCATTTCGTAGCTGCTGCTCTAGTATCATGATGGAAAAATGTTGGTGTTAAATAATTTTCAGAACCTATTCTCTTGTGAAAATTCACTGATTAACAGGACGAAAATCGTTTGCGCACGGTTTCAATGGACATACTCTGTTATGCAAATCACATGGAGGATTAGTCAATGTTCGCGTTATTTCCTTAGAAAGTTTTTCAGAGCTCTTTTGAAATGCTCCGTGCACGATATTTCTCCAACGCCTTACATGGGTAGGTTCGTCTCCGCGTTTCTGGAGCACAACTCTGGAGAAGAAATTGGCTTCGTTTTGGAGGGCGGCACAATAAAGGGTCGGGACTGCGAGGGCCTGCGGTTCGCAACTTACAGGACGAGTTGCTTCCTCTTCTGCAGGACGAGGATGTCCTCTAAAATTATAGTTTTCATCATTTTTAATGGGCTTCCCATCATTAAGTTCAATGGAAATAAAACCTAGTCTCTGTATATTAAAACGACCAAAAAAACTCGTTAAATATCTCATGGCATGAACTGCATAAACCGACATGCCATGCAATCAAATCAACCGTTCATTCGCTTGCTGTAAGGAACGTCTGCAAAAATATGGATTTCTACATCATTAAAGTTCTTGTGTGAGTAGTTTTTACCGATTTATGTATATAATAAAGGCCGGTGTCGAGAAATAGCATCGCATTTTACGAGAATTCAGTACAGTTGCCAAAATAAATCTAGCTGGGTAGAAATCGATGCAAATATCTAGCTAGGTAGATATTTACATCGTTGCGGTAGATATTTATCAAGTGTCTTTAGGTTCTGCAACATTTTATAATCTATAGATCCTTTTTTATAGATCCTTGTTTTTAATTTCCGGAATGAAAATTTGTTTTCAATTTTTTAAAACAATAAAATTGGGCTTGTAACGATTTCGTTGCAGGTGGGGGCTTAAATGAATTTTTTTTTTATAGTTTGGAAGCCGCGTTACTACTCTGAATTTTATAAAACATCAGGTATTATTCTCTCCATTCATAATGCCAAGCACTGGAAGGTGAATTTAAAACTAGAAGGAAGAAAATTTAATTCAACAGACTTGACATACAGTACAACATGAATCTTCAAATGCCTCACAAATACAGATAGGGTGTGTGAGGTAGGTTGGGAATGTGAGGCTTAAGTTTTCTTCCAAATAAAAAAGTTCTCCAAAACTCCAGAAAAATCCACCTGTATAGCTGGGAGTCGAACCGAAGCTTCCTCATTTGAGAGCAGAGCCCGTCACTATCTATACACAGCGCCATGGAGCCTCCTGATGAATTCTGAATAGATGAACAAAAATTAACGAATTGGAATATACATTTCAACCATCTGCTTACCGTTTCTCGTTCACTTATTTCAAACAGTATTTCAAACATAGTTTTGCCATTTCCGCTTTGCTTGTAGCTTTCCATAAAAAATTTATTGGGTGAAGGGCGTAGAAAGTCCGTGTACTGAATAAAAGAGAATGTACTCGACACATGGAATCTAAGCAACTATTTGTAATTCATATTAAGAGGCTATGGTCCTCATTTCTTAATCTGGGAACGATGATCTTGATAGATGGAATACAGCAACTAAGTCACTATTTGTAATTCATTTTAAGAGGTTATGGTCCTCATTTCCTAAGCAGGGAACGATGAGCTTGATAGATGGAATACAAGCGACCATTTTCAGCTTGTTAACTTTCGCACTTTCGAAGACCAAATTGCTGTTTTTGGAGCAAAGTAATAACAGAAGCGATGCATTTTTGCTGCTTGAAAAATATTATTCACTTCTGCTTTCACAGTTAAGGCACCCTTTAATTCCCCCAAATTTTCTGGACATGAAGATGTTTGTTTACGGAGGCTCTCAATAAAGCTAAGCTTGTTTTCAGACGGGATCGTAAGGCCGGGAGCCTTCTTCTGTCTAACGAAGGCAAAGCCTTTCCCAGTTCACGTTCCCTCGATTTTAAGAAGAATAAAAATACTGGAACCGCGGAGTAGCATCCATCTAGTCTGTGACGAGTTTGGTACTCCAGGTTATCCTGCAACGAATCTGAGCTTCGTACGTGCTGAATAGGAATTGCTCGTCATTAAAAGGAGATAAATGAGGTAAATTAAATTGTTTTAACGTTCGAAAGGATAAATGATTCACTTTAAATTCAGAGCCTTGTTCTTCTTGAAACTTGAAGCTTATCGTTTGGCATTTAGGGATGTGACACCGTTTCATATATAACCTACCTTAAGACATAAAGCGGAAATGAAAATTTCTGTGCTTTTTTTCATTGTACGGGAATGATATATTAAACACTTATTTTGCCCCAAATATTGTACTGAACATTCAGAACTCTCCCTCAGATCAGGGAAGGGTGCTGACCTAGAGTTTTTCATCTGCAAATTTTTCAATTGTAGGTATAAATTTAGCATAAATTGAGTCATATTATCAGTTTTTCATATTATAAACAGAACTCGTAACATCACGACAATGAAAACATTCAATCCATAAATAGTTATCTTTTTACTCTGAAAAAATAGTTTTTTCATCTCATGATTAAGTGATTTAAATTTACCAAAGTCTCATAATGCACGAAAGCTATAGAACTTTTTAGACTTTTAAAGACCATGCATAGTAAATTGCAAATTTGTATTGCCTTACTAAGTCACGAAGGCCTAAAGCCCCACTACCGGGTGGGGAATATGTTTTGCAACCGAGAAAATATCATTCATTCACAGCAGGAATAATGAGAATAATAGACGTCTTACCGCCCTTTAGAAGTAGAATTTGTTCCCATCACTTTAGCGATACTCTATTTTATGTAGCTTTTTTAGCCTTGACTGCAGGATGCAAACTCTTCGTAAAAGTAGACGCCGAGACATGCACTGGCTTCTAATCAATTTCATCGTATGCGCGAAAAAGAGTTTGCTTTAGAGATGTCTGCATTGGGTGTGTTTTAGCACCAGTCTTTGTCTCAAGAATGTATCATACTGAGTAGTCCATCGGGTTCAGATCGGGCGAAGATGGAGGCCATAATTCTTTGTTAAAGAAGAAGGGTAAAGTTGCTTCTGTACCAAGCGTACATAGGATTTCCTTGAAATTTTTTTACTGGCTTATAACTCAAATTATTATTCATGAGATTCAGTGCTCTACTGCATGTATTTATTTACTACTTCCAAAATCAAGTTCAATTACTGGCTTTAAAATCTGAAGAAGCCAATGCTAACCTTGTATAATAGATACATCAAAAGAGAATTCACACAAAGAAGAACGAACGTAGTTAGCATGAAGAGAAGTCGGCGCTACAATTTCAGGAAAGCGCAAGTTCGATGCAGACGTATTGGAAGCAACTTTTACGACGTGACATTTTCTTTCGGGCAATTGACGTCCCAAACGAAATTTCATAGCATTTAAACGGTGCCATGGGCCACAGTGTACACTGAATAGTAAAATAGCATAAATTGTCCATTTTTAACATTTGAAGTTTGATTGCAAAAAAAGAAAGCTGACGTAGAAAGTATGATGTTTAACTTAATGGTGAGCGTTTCCCGTTCTTGTTCTCATGTCCGAATACCCCAAATTTTCCTCAGATTTACTAGAAAAGTAAAAAAAATAGTCTAAAGTCACGTGATATGGGCCGCATGCTGCCCCGCGAGAAGATGCAATAAATTTAAGGACTTGCAATTCAAATGCTTGTCAAACTACCATTAAGACAATCGCACAGCAGCCTTTTGAGCCTCCCGTCAGATGAGCGTGCGCGTGTGAAACGAGGAGTGTCGGTGTGATGAGTTTGGCTTACTGGAGTAGCTCTCTTCCTTCAACTCTGCGGTGTGTTAACTACTCTCTGTAGGAATCTAGCATGAAATTCTTATGTATATATGTATGTATGAAATTCTTGTGTAATACTTATGTGCAATGTATTTTTGTTTAAAACATTTTGATGACGAATGTATCACATCATTGATTCTTTTTCTCAAATTTGCAAGGATAGTTGACGTTGTAGTAGAAGTTAGTTCAAATGTACTCAGCAAGGATTTTCTGGTCTATAAAAAACAAGCGTCAACAGTAATGTGATGTGGTTACACCTGGGTCCGTAAATTCAGTTTTACTATCATTCCTGTGAGTGAAAATAAACAAACAAAAACTCTTTATTTCTATACTTGCAATTCCTCAGTCGGCCATTAAATGCAAAGATAATTGGCGAAAATTTTCTCTGTACATGTCGTGATGGCAAAAGAAAAAAGTTTTGTAGTTTATTTAATCATGCACCGTAAGAAGCATTTCAACGAAAACTAACATTTTTACACGCAATTGTAAAAATTGTATATAATGAAAATATTCAACCAGTGTGAAAATACCCGTCACTCTGTACCAAAACCGAAGCGAACGCGAATGCACCTCGAATTAAAAAAAATGGGGCTCAAAAAACACAGTTCTCCATGTACGACAAAGTTGACGTATATCAGCCTGCATGTAGGTGGTTCAAACGTTTGGCATTAACGGAGAAACGTTGCCAGAGACCGATTCCCGACGGGCTGTTGAAATAAATCAAAACGTGGAGTACCCCTCGTTCAACCTAAGCCCGTACGCGCTCATGCGTCCTCAATGCTGCGTTGGTCCGGCGCGTGACGTGAGAAGTACACGGCAGAGGTGCCGAGAAGACCACGGCTGCCTCCTCTAAGACGTAGCGGTCTACTCGAGACGTGACCGCTCATTCTTGTGGCTTGGTCCGTAGGTTTTTCGTTTCTTCTCGAGCTGCATCGATAAAAATGGGATCGTGTCTCTCGAAATGGACGAAAGTATTTCAAGTCTGTTGATGTTTTCAGTGTTCGTCGTTTCGAGGAGTTTTTTCTGCGGTAACCTCTGAGATCTGCTACGCATTTGCGTGTACCGCCGGGGGAGAAAATGAAGAAGAAATAGCCCAAGTACTTATTGACTTTTACGCTCGATGTGATTTTTGCCTACTTGCTATGTTTTATGTTTCACCCTCATTCAAAATTTATGAATTTACGCTTTTCTTAAGAAAGGAGGCTCATATGTTTGCTTCCGTGTAACTAGGTATACACAGTTATAGATTCTTGGAATAGTGTGATAAATAATGATGACATTCAGTAACTATAAATTCACCTAATTGGAAAATGACCATTTCAAAATTTGTCCCTCCCACGTTCAACAATATGGACGAGTATCTCATATGCATGATGCACAGAAAATGGGGAAGACATGCGTTGTATTTGGATTTGAAACGTGCACTTGCAATGATCATAAATTATTAGCAAAGAAAACATTTCCGTTTTTTGTGGAACTTGTTGGGTTTGGAATTTATGACGAGGTTACTTGAGTAGTTAATGATTTAGGATTTTTTTAATTGGACCATATGGGCGAGACATTTCCACTTTATTTATACAATTTTATTAAAAAATTCGTTCGGCTCTTGACATTTGAATTAAGTAGTATACTGAGAAGTATGTAATATGTCTTCGCTTTTACGCCCCTCTCAATAGTTCATTCAGCTGTACACATAAGCATTAATTGCAAAAAGCTAGGAGCTCTCCATAGCAAGTGATCAAGTTTTCTCACAATGACAACCTTACAATATTAGAATTGTAACTCTCCTCTATCCGCGTAAATTAGGCTTCAATCTAACTCGAATACCCATAACTTTATGTAAATTTAGAGAGTACTATTATCACAAGATATCGAAACAAGGTATTGAAATAAGAGGATGCCATTTCACTGTGGAAACCTCTCGATTAAAAAAAAAGACTACCACAACACACAGAAGCTTTTCAGTGAGAGCGAGCCAGAAAATCGGATTGGTTTCGTTTTCTCTGAACTTACTCTTGTGCGTGGCTGGTGTGACCGCTCTGTCACCAACACGCGCTGGTGTGACCGCT